>JADHZB010001484.1:7325-19760 GCA_015657535.1 Nephromyces sp. MM_2019 | reverse complement strand
AAAAAAAAAAAAAAAAAAAAAAAAAAAAAAAAAAAAAAAAAAAAAAAAAAAAAAAAAAAAAAAAAAAAAAAAAAAAAAAAAAAAAAAAAAAAAAGGTTTTAGAGCGTCAAATATGAAGTAAAGAAATGATGGCAAAACATCAAAGATGCAGGAAAAACTCCCAAAGAATCCGAAAGTCAACACACACAAAAAGGGTTAAAATTACAACATGAAGCCATTGGTACATTTGGTGTATATACAGCTCTCCAGTGCAAATAGTAAAGCTCAGATGAATAATGCAAAATACAAATAAGCAAACACATGCAAGCAACAAAATGCACACACAAAGAGTCAAACTCTCATACACACACACACACATAGTCAAACACACACACACATAAGCATACCAAACCCGCATACCCACACCCACACACGCAAAATCACAGATTCCGACGAACCAGCAACCCCTTTACTTCGCTCCAAATTCAGAGAAACCCACGTTTTCACAACATTTCACCGTTTCTTCACTGTGTTTCAAGAATCTGCTTCTTCTTCTCCCTTTATTCTCGTTATTTGCAGAATGCACCCCCTAAAATACCAGTCACTTCCTCTAAAATTCTTTAAAACATCCAAAAAAGCAACTTCTTCTTTAAAATATCAACGAGGGCCATAGTCCTGCATTTTTATCAAATTTTGACTAAAAAACTCATCTTAGAGAATGAGCCTATGGGGATAGCCTGAAGCTAAGAAAGATAAGGAAACACATTCACATACATAGAGTATGAGCGATAGACCCCAGAGAGAGAGAGTGAGCGATAGACCACACAGAGTATGAGAGGTAGACACACACACACATGGATAGAGAAAGAAAAGCACGCACACACACACAAGGATAGAGAGAGAAATACACATACTCAGAGAGTTTGAGCCATGGGTATATACACAAGGATTGAGAGAGAACTGTATACACACACAGAGAGGGTTATCGATAGACCACACATACAGAGCGTGAGCGATAGATACAAATATACAAGGATAGAGAGAGACATGCACACACAGAGTGTGAGAAATAGACCACACACAGAGGGTGAGCGATAAATACACACACACACACAGAGTATGAGCGATAGATACATATACACACACAGAGCATGAGCAATAGATACACATACAAACAGCAGGATAGAGAGAGAACTATACAGAGAGTGCGAGCGATGGATACACACAAGGATAGATTGCGAGAAAGATACACACACACACACAGACATAACGAGAGAGATGTATGCACATAAAGGGAGAGATATGCAGACACAAAGAGAGGGAGATAGACACATAAAGAGAGGAGATACACACACACACAGATACACACGGAGTAGTATTTTGACTGCAGAACCACCGAGGTTGAATCAACGACACGCACACAACGGCAACTTCAAAGATTCCGTTATAGGACGCACAATAACGACACGCATACGCACCCTTTAACGCAGAAACACACGCACAATCCAACCAACACACACATACAATCCAACCTACCCACACTCCAACCAATATATGCACCCACACTCCAACCAACATACACACACACACATATATCCCCCACCACCCCTACTACCAGCCACACAAACACACACCTACTAAGCGCTCTGGTGCCCCCTAAACATCGAGAAAAATGCCACACCACAAACTGGGATTTTATCCTTCACCTCCTCCTCCGTTACCCATAATATAGCACACACACAATCAAGATGATCAGTCACTGGGGGGGAGGTTTCTCTCTCAAGTTATATAGAAAGATAGAATTTGAAGAATGTCGTGTGTGTTTCGCAGTGAGGGAGCAGGGAACCCCCACACAAAGTCGGATGCAATCTCCCGCCCATGGCATGAGGAGGGGTGTGTGCCTCATTGGCGGGGAAAACAGGGGGAAATTCTTTCGGAAGGGGGTGGTGGCGTGTGTGTGTGTACTTCTTGGGGGCTTAACTCGCCGGAAAAGCCTTCTGACATACACTTTAGAAGGGGGGTTTTGAGAGAGCATCCGTTGGGTGGGTGTTGAAACATCAGAGGTGAGTAGCGGATTCTTTGATACTCTAGAACGAGGAAATCCCATCGCGAACATTTAAGGAGAATTAAGCAGTTCCTGCACACACAATTACTGCACGGGTGTGTACGAAGAGGGTGGAAGTTCCTGCATACACAATTACTGCAGTTGTGTCTCTGTGTGAGAAAGCGAGAATGAGGCAGGTCCTGCACACACAATTACTGCAGCTGTGTGTGAAGAGGGTGAAGGAAGCAGGCCCTGCACACACAATTACTGCACGTGTGTTTCTGCGTGTGAAGAGGGAGAGTGAAGCAATTCCTGCATACACAGGCTCGGCGCCGATGGTAGCTCGCAAGCAGCGAGTTTTGACAGGTTATAACCTCGCGGAATGGGGAGGGAGAGGCGGTGGATGAGAGTGCATATGATTCCTTATTGACAAGAGGACGAGGAAGTGTGTGTGCGTGGGGAGGGGGGGGTGGTAGATTGAGGTAGATTCGGAAATGGAAATACACACACAAGAAAATATGCAGATATAGATACAAACACACACGAGACACAGATTTGCACGTAGACCTGCACACACACAAACTGAAATATATGCGCAGACATAAGGCACACGCCCACACAGTTGGAAAATATACATACGAATAACCCGCAGAATCTCAAATATGCAGCAGATTGAAACGTACACACACATAAAAGTAAATATGCAGGAAAGTGCCCAGACACATACATAGGAAAGTAGTCAGACACACACGCATATAGGAAAATATTCAGACACACACACATATAGGAAAGTAGTCAGACACACACACATATAGGAAAGTAGTCAGACACACACACATATAGGAAAGTAGTCAGACACACACACGTACCGGCCGAGAGGCTTAACCTGCTTCATGCGACGAGTTTGCTGAGTTGCACCTGCCCGCGGTCGGCAGATGGTACGTATTCGAAGTGTGTGTATTGTGGGTGTGTGTGTGTCCTGTGCATGTGCGTGGCTATTCCCTCATATGGTATGTGTGCACACATGAAAGCTTTCATGAAACACAGGAGGCTTCAAAAAAGGCAGCTCCGTAACATGGGAGCTCAACAAAGCTACGCAGAAGCTCAGAAGAAATGAAGCACACACACACGCACACAGGCACACGACACCCATACACACACACAATACACACACTACCACTGCACACACGCACACAGACATTGATGCACCCACAGCCCTTTTGTAGCATATTTATCGCGTAAACGCCCTGTTTCAACCCAAAGGCCACCGCGCTGTACTTTTAATTGTTTATGCCAGAGAGTTTTTATGTCAAGGTTTCAATACACACACAGAAATCAAGTTCCATCACCATGAACACATGCCACTGTTGAAAATGAACTTTTGCATTAGCGCGGTGCTTGCATAAATAGTCTACGGGGACTATTGATGTTGATAGCGGTAATCTAGCATCACACATACCAACCGAAGCCTAATGTATCTTGTACCTGAGCCAAAACCATCCTAATGCATGAAAGAATAGGCCGCAACGTTGAGATACCGTGATACGGTCCAGACATATACATACACACACGCATACATCCAGCCCGAAATGCAGGCGCACACGCACATACCACGCACACAACATATCCAGCACTCACACACAGCATACACACACACCGACACATACGCACACGCCACACACAGCATGAAAACAGCATGCACCCTACTTGTGTGTGCGTACCTGAGCGGGTGTGTATCTATCTGTGTATGTGTACCTACCTATGTGCATCTCCCGGTTTGCGTGTGCGGCATTTTTTTGGTTTCTCACCCCTCTTCGATGTACACTTTGTTCCTCACCTCAATACATGACGCTTGAAGCATAAAAACTGAATTTTTTGACGGAAAAGTGGAAGTTGAAGAAGCCAATTTTGTGCTTCTGAGGGGGAGAATGGCAAAAAAAACTAATAAACGTAAATCTCCCTCCTCGCATAAAACTTTGCATTTTCTGCTTTTTTAGGCCTTAAACTTTCAAAAGTTGCTTTTTCTGCTCCTCTTCTTCATATGTTTTGAAGAAAGTGTCAGATTACCTGTCTTCTTCATTATTTTTGTGTGAAATCTTCACTTCTTCATCGTTTTGCCTTCAAATCTTCGACTCTGCTGAGGTTTTCGACCTGCCACTCTCACGTTTGTCTTAACTGCGAGAAACGCTTCTTCAGAGCTCACGTTTTTACCCCCTCCTCTCTCAGCCCCCCCTGTTTTCTCATTACTCCTTCTGTGTAGACGATAAACTGTTTCGCTTAGTCTGTTGGGCATCGTTTACTGTACAACACACATATACTACTATAAGAACATCACTTAGAAGTTTCTTCTACCCTCTACTATCTGCTACCACCACCCCACCACCACCAGTCGCCACTTCCTCACGAATCTCATCACTGCCTCATGGCTAATACACACAAACTTGGGAGCATAAGGCAGCCTCTTCCAGGCTCGCATACACAAACTGCTCACACATTACAATCATCAGCTTCTGAGCATAATCGCATGACATTTGCTATCCCCGGTGAAGATCACACGCTAGGGAATGCCTTGAGATCTATCTTAGCTAGAAAGCCTAGTGTGGAATTTGCAGGCTATTCGATGCCTCATCCCACCAAGCGAGAAGTCTTGATGAGGCTGCAGACCATTGGTAAGGTTGTGTGTGTATGGCTTGTGTAGTTTTTGTGTGCTTGAGGTGTCTGCATGGTTGGTGGATGCCTGTGATTGGTTTGTGTGTGGAGGTTGATATGTTTGTGTTGATAGTTTATGTGTCTGTATGGAGATCCCTGTGTGTGTTGAGCTTGCCATGCGCTCCACCGGTAGTGAGAGCATATACATGGTTATGCGATAGTGTGCGTACACTAGAGCATGCTTACTCCACGAAGGTTCTAAACTTGAAGATGCTACCTTTTACACGCTTTTTTCTCTATGGCTGCGCACACCGGTGGTGCTTACGAACAAGCTAGCATATCCATTGGAAGTGGCAGCTCTCCACATTCACACGATATGAAGACTTACGCACACACACACGGTATGAAAACTCACATACACACACACCCCCACACATACACATACTTGTGCTTACAGAAGATCCAGCAGTAGTTGTGCTGCAAGAGGCTGTGGAGGATTTGATTGCTGTATCTGATCATATGCTTGGATGCTTGATACAGTCTGAAGAGCTTTTCATGGATAAGAAGGCGTGAAGTGTACGTACACTGCCTATGAGCTATTACCTATGAGAAATAATGAAGTTTTCTAGTCTTTAGGAGAAAACTAGGAATATCTCTCATTGAAAACTAATGCTCTGCTTCTGAGACTAGTGTGTGTGTGGCCCATTTTGTCTGTGCGTGTACCTAGCTCACCTGACATTTTTTATGGATATGCTTTATAGAGAGTTTTCTCCTTATTGCTGTGTGTGCGTATTTGAGCATACTCTACGCTGAGTCTTTCTGCTTTGGTTGTATTGTCCTCTAACACACAACTAACAAGATTTTCCAATTAACAGTAAAAGCTATTGCGAGAACTGAAACAAGCTTACTTTTTCTTTGAATGTGTGTGTGTGCATGTATGACGATTTCAGCGTTTTTGTATGTGTGTGTGTGTGCCAAGAGAATGGCTTATGTATGTAATTTTCCCGCTTTGAATGCTATACCTGTGTATGCCGTATGGTTAAGCTTATGTATGTGAATAGAGGATATTTCCATTTGATGTTTATCCCAGTGTGTGTGTTGTAGATAGATGGTTTGACTGCTGCACTGCGTAGTCTTATCAGTGGAATTCTTATTTTCGAAAATGTGTGTGCATTGCAGTGTGTGTATAGAGTGAGTGTGTATTGCAGTGTGTTTACGTTACAGTGAATATGTGTGCGTTAATTATGGCGTGGATGTTTACAGTAAAGTGTGTGTGTTGCAGCGTGAAAACTAGCATAGCAGAGGCAGCTATGGTGATACGCACACATTGTGATGATTTGGTGATTCACTAATATTATCATCTCTCCCTCTTCCCTATCATTTCACTTAAAGGAAAGCATATTGATCCTCACTGCAGCGTGTGTGTTTGGCTTTATCAGCTGTGTTTTGCTGTTTTTCATCATCTTCATCGGCGTTATCTTCATCTTCACCTTCTTCATCTTCACCTTCTTCATCTTCTTTCTTTTTTTGGAGTCAAAAAACGTACAAAAATATCAATAAAAGCGGTTTTTTACCACTCTTTTCAGCATTCATCCTCAGCAGGCTCATTTTCTGCGTTTTCTGCAGGTTTTTCGCTGTTGCATGTTGCTTGATTGATGCTGTTTGAAGGCTTTTGAAGAGGCATGTCATCGGGTTCTGTGCTTAGCAGTGCCCATCCCACGTCATCAAGCCCATTTGTGTGTGCTTGTTCGTTCGTTTGATCTGAAAGTTGTTTTTGGCAAAAAATCCGCGTTAATAGAAGCTTTTGGAAAATTTCTACACACACGTGTTGTTAGGCATTCACCCATGCACAGAAATATACTAGGGAAGTATCAACACACACAGCATAGACGGAGTATAAACTGAGAGAGGTGCTAAATAGAGTAGCTGGACACACAGACTAACTGGAGCACACACATTCCCATTCGTCCACACACACACATACCCACTCGCCCGCACACCCACTTTCCCCTACACGCACACACACACACACACCTCGCAATGTTTCTATATTCGTATCGCTCTCTTCGGTGATAATAGTCTCCTCTTCTTTTTCTCCCATTTGTAGTACATTCAGCGGTTTATTCATTGGAGAATCAGGGACGAGAATGTATGTGAGAGGAATAGTAAGAAGAGGAAGTAGAGTTTGACATATCAGTATAAGTAGAGGAAGTGAGTTGAAGTTGCAGGGCTCTATAGTCTTGATTCCTGCACACACACACACACACAGATGCAGACAGTGAGATCGAGAGAATGAGATATACACAGGCGTATAGGGGTTTACGGTTTGAGGGCTTTAGGCATTCACGCTCACACGCAGTCATAGAGATAGAGACAGTAAGAGAGACATACAAGACACACACACAAGCGAAACTCGCAAGACACACAAGAGGCATACAAGACGCACTCACAGGACACGTAAGTCGCACACACATACAAGATACACAAGTCGCACACACACAAGACACACAAGTCGTACACACACAAGACACACAAGTCCCACACATGAACAATACCCCCCCACCCCCCACCTGCAATCTCGATTCCAAACCCCCCAAAAAACCTCGCAACATTCTGCCCAAAGTTGGTAAAGCCTGCTAGTATCGCATACACTGTACTTTCCATCTTCTGAGGGCAAAGCCTAGCAATCAGCACTACGCCCGGCATAAAGCTCAGCATCCTCAGTAAATCCAACACTATCGCATCTCCAAAGATATACATCACCTTATCAGGCACACCCCCCCATATATTCCACCTATTGATGATGATGATGTCGACTATACTGGCAGCTGATCTGATCGCTGCTGTCACCCAGAAGGCCTTCCTGAAGCTCATCTTCGACATGAAGCGCTGAAAGATGATGAGGGCGCTGAAGGAGGCAAACATACCCACCAAGCCAGTCCAAGTGGAGTAGTAGGTGTAGGAGAAGGAGGGACCTCCTGGAACACACTCTTGGCTGGCAGTGTACCTGGGGGGTGGGGAGGTGTGTTGTATGTTGTGTGTTGTATGTTGTGTGTTGTGTTGTGTGTGTGTATCTGCATGTATCTGTGTGTGCTTTTTTATTTTTGTGTGCCTTCGTGTGCGTGCATGTATTTTTATGTTTTTGCATTCATGTGTGCACGTGTGTGTGAACTTTTGCTTGTGCATTTGACCTGGGCGTGCTGCATCCATTTTCTTGGTAGCATAGAGTAGCTTTTTTGTGTATGTACATCAGCTTCATACTGAAGGCATGGTAGACTGTTGTGACATGTATAGTACATACATACACACAAAGAACCTCAATAAACACGCACACACACAAAAAACCTCAGTAAATAGAGCAGATTCAATCTTTCAGGCAAGTACATACGTAACAGCAGTAACTCACGTACACACACCAAAAAACACGCACATGCCATATCTCAAATACCTGTTGCATCATACACGTACCAATTCATGCAGGTACAACACCATACACACACACCACACCACACATGTACCACATCTCACACTCACACTAATTCATACAGGTACAACACCATATACACACAGAAACACGCAGACACACAAAATCATGCACACATCACACATACACGCACACCCGAACCTGAGCATATCAACTCAAGCATTCTTTCACAATACCAGTAGTCTAAGGCTCCGGCTAGGTTAGGCTGAAGCATCTCGTGACAGAACATGTAAATGTTACACAGAGCAATCGTACGAGGCATACACAATACACACATCATCACTAAGAAGCTGGAGATGCATATCATATAGATAAATGACTGCTGCTGAGTGAAGAAGAGGCCGAAGATCGCCTGCCCTACCGCTCCTGAAGAGAGGTAAGTCAATGAAGCGTGTGTATGTCTGTGTGTGTAATGTGGCGTGTGTGTGTTTATACCATTCTAGGTATTTTAGACGAATCAGCGCTTGTTGATGTGTGTTGGTATGTGTTTATATGTGCCGCTGTGTATTTCTGTGTGCGTTTGTGTGTGTATTGGTGTGTGCTGTCAAGGCCAGTACTGGACGAAGCGTGCATTTTGATGCCTGGAGTGTGACCCTAGTTTTCTCACAGGGGTTTAGAATGTAGTTATGTGTGTGTATGCTACTGTGCGTGCATATGCGTAGCTCTGCTAGAGTGGCATGGGACTACGTTGCAGCATTAAGTACCTTTTTAGCGGACTAACTGACTGTAGGGTAGTGTGTGTGTTTCCCTGACCACCTGAAGTTATCATCTAGTCATTCTAGTAAGCAGTCAACATGATTTTCCCGGTTAAAGCTACTCAGCCATTAGCAGACATTCCATCTGTTTTGCGTAGTGTCATGAATATGTACTTCTAACAGCGTGTGTGACTTCCCCACTAGTGGTGTGTGCGTTTTCAGCTAATAATTTCTCACGTTATTTACCTCGCCGTCACCCCCCCTTCCACCCCCCTCTCCACCCCCCAACTCGCCTTACCAGCAGTCATCAAAGCGGAGATAAGAAACATCATTTTCTCCTTCTTTAGCTTCTTCATATCTAATCTGTTTCTACTCTCTACTGGGGCTCTCTCTTCAGGCAGCCACCCCAGTAGAATGGGGAGCAGTATCTGCCCACTGAGGGGTATACACATGAAGAAGATGGGGGCTGTGCCGAAAGCATCAACTATAGGGCCTACTAAGATAGCAGCTATAAGGCTGCCCATCATTATACACAGCCACACGAGAGTTACTGTATCTGAGCCTATCTTTAAGTTCTTTCGCATTATCTCAGAGTATTTTCCTGGTGGGGGAGAAGTATAGGTGTGTGTGTGTATGGGGGTGGTGAGTGTGTTGGTGGGTGTGTGTCGTTGTATTGATGTGTGTCTAGAGAAGGAGATTGAGCTAGTTGTATATAGTCATCCTGGATAAGGAGTCAGTCTGACACATTTAGTTAGCGTGTGTAAGCGAGCTTTTAAGGCTCCAGTGTATATGCACATTAGCTCGTGTTAAACATGGCGCACAAACACAGCATACCTATTAGACACTAGATATACACTCTAGATACACACTCCAGATATACACTCTAGATACACACTCTAGGTATACACACTAGATACACACACTAGATACACACTCTAGATACACACTCTAGATACACACACTAGATACACACACTAGACATACACTCTAGATACACACTCTAGATACACACTCCAGATATACACTCTAGATACACACTCCAGATATACACTCTAGATACACACTCTAGATACACACACTAGATACACACTCCAGATATACACTCTAGGTATACACACTAGATACACACTCCAGATATACACTCTAGATACACACTCTAGATACACACACTAGATACACACTCTAGATACACACACTAGACATACACACTAGACATACACTCTAGATACACACTCTAGATACACACACTAGATACACACTCTAGATACACACACTAGACATACACTCTAGATACACACTCTAGATACACACTAGGCATCCATAATCCACTTAAATAAGGTGTACCCATATATAAAGCCTTCCATGCCACTTAAATTGAAAAAAGAGTTGGCGCTATCTCAGAATTACCGACATACAAACGGCTAAGGACTACTAAGCTCAAGACACACACACGCACAGATATCATCATGAGCTAAGGACTACCAATCTCAGTGCACACACACAAGATTAACACTAAGCTAACCTTCACATAGTAAGTCTACAGTTGCTATCTGTAGGGTTATAGCTAACAAAAGGACGGGAGGTATAGCTGGGTTAGCCATGCCGAAACTACGAGATAACAAGCTCAAGCAGATGCTCCCAGCAAAGCCTAGCGCAGAGGCTATTACTATATATGGAGCTTTGTTATATCCAAGCAAAGGCAGTGAGTCTGAGAGAGCTCCAATCAGTCCCTGAAGCACACACAGGTGAGCTCAATCAAATACACACACTGAATCACACACACAATAACTCAATCGTAAACACGCACCAGCTCAATCAACAGCGCAAACTAACTCAATCACACCCACACACACACACAAGCTCAATGACACACACACCAGCTCAATCGCGCACACATATTGACTCAGTTGCACTAGCCTTCATAGCCCAGGGAGTAGATGAGACTGCCACAGCTGTTTGATAGCTAACGCCTTCAACCCTTAACTCCTTAAAGTAGGGTAAAGCCACCCTAGTAGTAAGGCTAGAGAGAGTTCCCTTGCATCCAATATACGCGCACAGTAGGACGATGAAGAAGTGATATCCATTGTTAGTTATTGAGCGCTTGAAGAAGCTTATGCCTAAAAAATCTCTTAGGCTTTCCTGGTATGTTTTCCCCTTAGAGGTTGCCATTGCGTGTGTGCGTGGCTGTGTGTGTGTGCGTATGTGCATTTTTTCGAGTCTTTGAGAAGTGTCTAGACTTTCGTGAGCGTGTTGGCTCTCTTGTTGTTGCCACTGTTTCCTTTAGTTATATGCATATCTCCGTTTATCTGACGCTGTTTACTCTTTGGCATGTGAAGATTTATACCTGTGTGTGTGGCATCTCGTCAGTCATGTGAGTAGAGTACTTGTGTGTGCGTGTAGGTCTTGCGTCAGTTATGTGAGTAGAGTGCCTGTGTGTGTGTGTCTTTGCTCAAATTTGAATAGGATACTAGCATGTATGTGTTTGATCCTTTACCTTTAGCTAGCCGATTCGCTATACGGTGTAGGTACATCGACGAGATAGTTCGAAGCTGTAGTGCTATCACATGATAAGTTCCTTCTTCTCTATTGATGCCTTGAATAACACACACACTAGGAAGTGCTTGATGCAAGCGCTTTCTACTTCTTTCTGATTGGTTTTCACTATTCAATGGGTGCTGCTTAGATTGCACACAATACACTGAAAGACATGTTTTAAGAATATGCCCAGTATTAATCATGCAGACACGCGTGCTTTACCACACGCTCCTGCTCTTTCGCACACACAAACACCTGTTTTGCCACAAAAACATCAGATTTGTCGCACATAAATACCTGCTTTGACACGCACACACACCTACTTTTTCATGCACACCTGCTTTGTCACACACACCTTTTTTTTCACTCACACCTTCTTTTTCACTCACACCTTCTTTTTCACACACACCTGTTTTAACATATCCCTGCCTCCGTGCTACTCATCCCGTCACAAACATCCGAGCGTGCACGCACTCTTACAAAACTTGGGCTCCCTCACTTACTCAGTGCATGCCAATAAGCACTCTCTAGAGTCCAGTGCTAGTGTGTGTTAGCTTGACAGGAAGATGCTGCCATATCTTACTTCTTAAGCATGAAGTAGCAGCACTCTAGGTAGGCCTGGAGACTTGCCTTAACGGCTACCTAGGCTTTTAACATCTTGTGGACTCCTAAGGCGTTTCTCTTTGTTGTAGAAGACTCTTTTCTGAGACTTTCTTAAAGCTTGTGTGTGCGTGTGCGCAGGTTTTGTGTGCTGCTCTTACTTCTTCATCTCTGGCGTTACTGAAGCTTTTCAAAGGAGCTCTTCGAGGCGAAAGAATGAGGCAAACGGGCGCTCTGTGCGAAAAAAGAGAAAAGCTAGTAATTTGGCTAAATCTAGCAAAAGCATGATATGTATAGCCTCTGTGGTATTGTGTGTTAATATTGTTGATGGTGCATGTGTGCTGGTGATAGAGTGTGTGTGTTGTTGATGGTGCGTATGTGTTGTTGCTAGTGCGTGTATGTTGGTGATAGAGCGTGTGTTGGTGATAGTGCGTGTGTGTTGTTGATAG
>JADHZB010001483.1:0-10469 GCA_015657535.1 Nephromyces sp. MM_2019 | reverse complement strand
TTTTTAGGGGAGTTTTGAGACGCGGCACAATTTGCCGTATATTCTATGCTGAAAGAATCCGTGAGATATATTGAAATTTCCTGCTTTTTCTGCTGTTTGAAGATTTTTGTTTTAGCAATTCTTATTAATCTTTCTTCCATCTTATTATGCAGTGAAGTCTTCATTCTACTTTATAAGCTTAAAAATGCCTTTTTTTATGCCTTATATATGGACTTTTTCATGTCTGATGCTTAATTCTTGGTCTTCCTCTTGAGCTTCCTTTAATCTCTCATAAATCTACTTTTATACTAGCAATTAGCCGTGCTCTCGAAACTGTTTCTGCAAGTCTTTTTATTGGCATATCTAAGAACTCCTGCCTTGAGTTCACTCTTCTACCTAGAGTGAGCACACTATATTAGTTTCATTGCTTTTTTTCTGCTTTAGCTCTGGAAGGTACAAGATGCAAGGAGTTGATGCTGCGATCACGATATCTACTGAATAAAATGGAGAAAAAACCACCTGACAATGCCTCTAACTCCAGCACACAGATGACCCAGTGTGACGAAGATGATGCCTAGCTTCTTGCTGCTTTTATAGAGATGCGAAATATCATGGATTTTGGGCGATTTTCTGTGTAATTATCTCGAAAAGCGATGGATTTTGCGATTTCATGCGTAGAATCATCTTCAAACTTAACGCATCTATCTTAGAGAGTACTTTAACTATTGGTTTTAATCAGTGAAGCTATCAACTGCAGAAACATAGCTTTCGTGCTTTAGGCGGAAAAAAAGTAGTGTTTGAAGCATGTTTTATTACTCTTTGGATACTCAAAGAAAACAGCTTAAAACTTCTTAAATCGCTGCTATTTTGTGATATCAGAACAACACGAATTGCAGAGTAAAGAGCTTCACCCAATTCATTGTACAGCTTCATGTGTGTGCTGTTAAAACTCGTGTTGCTGTGCTTTTTAAGAAACTTTAAAACACTCAAAATATCTGCTTTTATCTGCATATCAATACCTTAAATTTCAGCTTGTTTAATCTGGCTGTATTCGGCATGGGCATACACACACACACACACACACGCACACACACACACACACACACACACGCACACTTTAGAAGGATGTGAAGCCCTTTTTAGACGGAAATGCTGCCGCAGATATGGCAATGCAGGAGCTATAGCTAAGGGGAGCAAAAATAATGTGCTTTCAGGGGAGTAAAATGAAGGTCTCCTACCAAAACACACACAACTAGAGCAACTAAAACGGAGCACCTAGCTAGTTGCGACAACCCTGAGAAAATTCCGTAGTAACTCGATTCTATATAGACGAATCGAGCCCGCAACTTTTCTAAAGCCCCATTGATTATCTACTAGCTTTTCTAGACTAGAAGCACGCTTATTCTAGGTTATTTCCCACCTTCTAGAATGGTAGGTTTAAGGAATTTTTTCCTAGAAAAAGTCCTACAACTAGTGGCAGCCGAGCTACTAGCTAACTAGTGTGTAAGCTAACCTATGGGTTTCCATTGATTCGTCTCAGCCTTCGTTAGCTTCAATTTTTAATGATTATGATGAAGTTCTTCTTGCACACTCTAATCGATGCGAGCCTTTATGTAGCAATCCGCGAGAAAATCCGCCTTATCTCCTAGCATCCTCCTAGTTATTTTGACTCTAGGTAGTTGTACCTAGTGAATTTTTTAGTGCTTTTTATTTGACTATTTTGTAAGTATTGAAAGAGCTGCTTATAGTGATCTTTTTTGCCTATCTAACAGCTTCTTAAAGCTAAGTTTATCGCTGGGTTTTCCTTCAGTAGCTGGGCTGAATGAATGCCTTTAGAGGAAACACTTTAGCCTTTGCTGTAATCTATTTATATCTAGGCATTTTTCCCATGTGGAATTTAGTTTATTTCATTAGTTTTGCTGATGCGTGTGTGTTTGTGAATCTATGCAGCTTTATTGGAATTTATTTTATTTCATTAGTTTTACTTATAAGTGTGTTTGTTTGTATTTAGCAATTTATACAGCTCTGTTAGGAAATCCTTTATTTCAGTAGTTTTGCTTATAATCTGCTTGTATTCACCAATTTATTCTGCGACCTACAAAATAAGACTTTGAGTGTAAATACATCCAGTAAGCGAGTGATATCGTTCATGCCGATAAGAAAGTTTTTATCATTTCGTTCATTCTATTTTGGAATTTCTTTTGAAAAGCAGAGCTTAAAGCTTGCATTTATTCTTTGCTCCTTTAGAACTCCTTAACTAAGCAAAATCCTAGGAAAATAAATTCTTCTGTGAAGATATAGATATTAAAAGTAGTGGAGGAAGAACTAAAGTGGATGAAGCTAGGCAGGGAAAGTTTAGTGGTTTAATACACCATTTGTAACTGAAAGGGAAATATATAGATAAATCAATGCACACACGGAAGATATACGCATGCACACACAAACACACAAACACACGCATGCACATGCCTCTAACGGAATTTCGTGGATCCTCCAGAGCCAACATCTAGCTTCCTGCTCTACATCATCTACTGAAACGACATAGCTTCCTCTGAGACACAGCGCACATCATCTTCTACATCTTTGCTTCCTCATACTATGCATATACATAATGGCATTCCTAGGATGTATAAATATATATATATACATGCCTCTACACTTTGCAATTAGCTGCTGCTTCATCCTCATAAATGAGACTATTCGCAACACACACAGTGCAAAATCTCTAGTCTGTCGCTCCGTATTGGCTGGCAGCCTAGGTGCTTGCGTGTGCGAGTTATATCTGTTCGTTGTATAGTGTAAGAGAATCTATAGGGGTTCTATGCAGGTTGTGTTCGATAAGCACACATAGAGGTGTCACACACACAGTGGTGTCAGAGATTTACACAGTGGTATCACACACACACAGTGGTATCACACACACACAGCGGTATCACACACACACAGTGGTATCACACACACACAGCGGTATCACACACACACAGTGGTATCACACACACACAGCGGTATCACACACAGTGGTATCACACACACACAGTGGTATCACACACAGTAACACACACATTGAGGATAATCGAAACATTTTGTATCTGCACATTTACTACAATGTTATAAGGCTGAACAAACTGATTTCCAAAGAAAATAATAAAGCCACACACACACACGCGCATGCAGGGCAAAATATTGTGTGGAAAACTAATAAAATTAGGGTTTAATGCTAATAGAAGATCCATAGGTTAACATGCCTCGTCATACCAGTGGAAAATGCTCGAAAGAGAAGATGTCGAAAGTATTGGAAGATTTCATGCAAATCTCTCGTAAGCATTTGATTGGTTTATAGCTGTTTAATTTTTGGGTGTAGATAAGAGAAGATAGGATTTTCAAGGTGCAGATTCATTGTGTGTGTATGTGTGTGATTCTAGCTGTCCTGCTATTAATTGGATGCAGTTCGTCTCTATAGGCATAAAAAGTTTGTGGATGAATGACTATGTGTGTGCTGTGGTGTTGGCATGCAATTTTTACAAGAAAGTGAGAGAGGAGAGTGAAGAGAGGAGAGAGAAGAAGAGAGAAGGACAGAAAGAAGAAGAGAGGACAAGAGAGAAGAAGAGAGAAGATAGAGAACAGAGAGAAGAGAGAAGAGCGAGAACATAGAGAATGCTGAAGAGAGAAAATACAAAACGAGATAATATAAACTGCGTGTGTATAGAGAGTATAGAAAGCGAAGAAGGATTAGATAGAAGAGAGAATTTTTGCAGGCAAAGTATAAACGAAAAGAGATTATTGAGGAAGAGAACAGCAAGGAGAGAAGATTAATTAAGAAACAGCGAGTAGAAAAAAAAAATCTTTAATCATTTAAAATCGCGTTGATAGTGTAGTCTCTTGAGTATCCTTCAAGATTGATGCTCTGCATGTCATTCAGCTCCCTCTTTGGTGTGCAGAGCATGTTCTTCTGGTTGATTTATGGGAGATTTCCGCACTTTTTGATGAAGGAAATCTTCCTGGTTGTTGCAGCTGATCTTAATTTTAGTAAATTTTAACCCGGTGTGTGTTTGTGTGTGTGTTGCAGAAGATGCACACTTGTAGAAGATACTAACAAATTGAAGGAATTCTAAGTGTCTAGACCTTTTTTGAGTGAATTTTTTGCTGGTACTGAGCATTTTTTTGCAGAGGCTATGAAAAATTGTGAAGCTGTTGGCTGAAAATTATTTCATGGTGAGAAGCATAAAATTTGTCTTTTCGCTATTTTCAGATCTCGAAGATGAAACTGTCGCAGCCAATTATTTGCAGGTAAAATTCTGAGGTTTTGAGATGATTTGAATGAATCTATCTCTTTACCTGTGCTTGATTTTATGAATGTCTATCTCTTCCATTGTGTGTGTGTGTGTGTGTGTGTGTGTGTGTGTGTGTGTGTGTGTGTGTGTGTGTGTGTGAATCTTTTAAAGATACGAGGATTCTTTACTCTTTTTGTGGGTTCCCTATATATTTTGCAATGTGAAACAACCACACGATGGCACACACGTGAACTTGCACACACGAGCAAGTACGTATAATACGAATTTCCACACGCCCACTCAAATCTGCGCAGAAACAATAACTCGCACACGCCAGCTTGCACACTCAAACATCTACAGTGCAGATTCACATGGACAGGAACATATACAATACGAGTACGCACACATCCACATACGCATATGAAGAAATGAGCAGGAACCAATTTGACAAAAATGCGTGCAGGATGGCGTGCTTAGCTATAGAGCATCCATGTCTAGTTGAAGAATACACCACTTTACACACACACACAAACAGAGAAACATATTTACGATAATTTGAAGCGATTTAACCCAAATTCATAAGAGTTTCTCGATAAATCAAGTAATTTTCTGACTGATTATTCCTTCTAATTTGTTCGGTTGATATTTTGTCTTTTTTATGCTGTAAAGGTCGTGTGTTTTAGAGAAGTTCTTCTCACTCATCTCTACTTTTATCATCTTATACTATTTAAAAGATGGCAAAAGGATCGTTAGAAAAGGCGATTTCTCTTTGGCTGGAATTCCACCCTTCGGTTCCCTCTTTGGAGAGTGAATCTTCAAGCTATTTTCCCAGCAAAAGTAGATCATCCAATCCTTTGGCTACCCCTTTTGTAGATGAAGAAGATAGCAGGTATGCCGTTGGTGCTTTTTTTTTGCTTTTTTCTACTAAAAATGTGGAGTTTTTATAGAAAACGCCTGTGTGTGGATTTCTTTGCTTTTTTCATATTTTTTTGCTAATCAGTCGGAATCTCTCGCTTTTTAAAAGCGTATTTCTCTGTGTATTTTGATGATATCTCTGTAATAGTAGCGATGGCGTAGCTTTTAGCTAACATAAACTTGATTTTAGTTTCTCCAATTGCATTCTAGAGTTGTAGGTTGATATTTTTGGAGGTTAAGATGCCCTTCTACAATTTTTCCCTCTTTATGCTCATCTATTTTGTTTTTGGGCCGAAATTCTACGAGATTTCTACTTTTTTGCATGTAATTTTGTGAGCTTTGCTTGTCTTTATCTTGTTAATCTTCTGCTTCATCTTTTTTTCTTCTTCATTCTTCACTTTTATTACCTCCAAGACTTTTTTTTTTTTCCCTCTTCTCTCGCTCGAAATTTCGATGGCAACTACTTTCCATTGTTTCTTGTGAATTCGCTGAATTTTTGCTTCTTCTTCCTCTATTTTTGCATCGAAGAACTCCTGATCAGATATACACTCAGAGGCTGCTAGTAGGTGAGTTGCTTGTCCTTATTTGTCAAGAATTTACTGAAAAATGGTGTGTGTGTTTTGATGTGTGTGTGTGTTTTGGTGTTTGTGTGTGTTTTGGTGTTTGTGTGTGTTTTGGTGTTTGTGCATTTAATTGCCTTGCTTGTAGAGGCCTTCCTAGGAGTAGGTTTTACACTGTGTCTTGTGGCTTTTATGTTCCCTGCACCTGTTTATCGTTGTGTTTGTGTATATTGAGGTTTCAGTGTGTGTTTTAACGAGTTTTTCAGTATGCGTTAAGTAGTTTTTTCCCGCTTGTGTTAAGAAATCTTTCAGGATGTGTGTGTGTCAACACATTTTTCAGTATGTTTAAGCGTGTGCGCATTCATTTAGTATTTAAGAGCACACAAGTTGTTCTGATGATTTAGATATGCTTGGAGATAGTAATGGGAAGCTTGTGTGCGCAACTGAATAGTATGTGGGGATTGCATGTTTATGCTTTTCTTGATAGTCTCGCAGTTTCTGTTGCGATTTTTTTGATGCTTTTTTACTTTGAATTTTGTCCTTTTAGTCTTTTTCCTTTTCTATGGTTTTCTTCTTCTTCTTCTTTTTCTTCTTACTCTTCTTCTTCTTACTCTTCTTCTTCTTCTTACTCTTCTTCTTCTTACTCTTTTTCTTCTTCTTCTTACTCTTCTTCTTCTTACTCTTTTTCTTCTTCTTCTTACTCTTCTTCTTCTTTTTCTTCTTCTTCCTCTTCTTCTTACTCTTCTTACTGTTTTTCTTCTTCTTCCTCTTCTTCTTACTCTTCTTACTGTTTTTCTTTTTCCTCTTTTTTTTTTCGTCCTCTTCTTCTTCTGGTTTTGCTAGCCAGGCTTTCACGCCACGCTCAAAGATCTGATAATTTTGAAGAAAACTGCGAAAAAAGAGGAAATCCCAAATTCATGTAAAAATAGGTTTTTTTTGCTGTTTCGTTCTTCATTTTTAGATGATGCAGCGAGGACGAGACGTCGACATCAGACAAGCGACAAAGATCAAGATGGTTGGTTTTCATCAGTCTTGCACATACTTGATATGTGCGTGTGTGAGTGGATATATGTTTGTGTGGGCATTCTTATGTGCGTTTTGTGCCTGTGTGCGTGCTTATGGGCATGTGAGTGCCTGTGTGTGTTTCTTCCTCTTCCGCTTAAGCATAAAATTTCCTCTTATATGTTTTCGTCTCCCTCCATCTTTAAGTTTTCATATTGAACTACACATGTATGTGTATGCGTGTCTAAATCCTCTAAATCTGTTACGGCATCGGATAGACACACAGAATGCTGTATTCTTCAGGCGGCTAAATGCGTTTTTTATCGTGTGTGTGCTAATGTGCTTTCCCGATGGTGAACTGTTCTATGCGTAAGTTTGACCTTCAATGGAGCCGCCATTATCCAGCTTCTGTATTTAAGTGTACGTACACCGACTGATTATTTTTCCACAGCTCAGTCCTCTGGAAGCTCAAGAGAAGCATCTTCACCTTTTGAGAGTTCAAGAGGAGAAGAGCAACTCCCTGGGGGCAGAGCTACAACTTTGGCAGAGATATTCGCTCCTCCTAGCTCGCTGAACTTCAAGTCTGACTTTCAAGAGGTGTGTGGGTTTGTGTGTGTTTTTATGTATGAAAATTGGATTGCATAGATTTATTTTGTATGGTTTGTGAAAATTTTTATGTTGGAGTGCTTTTTTATGACTAAATTTGAAGAAGTGTGTGCATTTGCTTATGATCATGTACCTCTCTATTTGTATGTGTGTTTTTTATCTTCATCTTTGTGTGTCTGCTTGCTCATGTGTGTGTGTGTGTGTGTGTTTGCTTGTTCGTCTATGTTCTTGTCCATGTGTGTGTGTGTTTTTTTCAATGCCTTTATATATTGCTTATCCGGCAATTTGTGTGCATATACTTTGATGACCCTCTTCTACCAATGACTGCTTCAGGCTAAAGATGCAGCGTTAAAGGGCGGTAAACTGCTGCTCGTTAACATCCAAGATAATGATCTCTTTGAGTCACATAAGCTGAACAGAGATATATGGTCTAACGAAACAGTTCAGGTAGGTGTGTGTGTGTGCTCTGTGTGTGTACGTGTGTGTGTATGCGTGTGTGTTCGCATGTGTGCGTGTGTGCGCTCGCATTTGTGCGTATTTGCATGTTTTTGTGTGTGCTTGTTCGCATGTGCGTGTGTATTGCGTTGATCGAGCTTCTTTGGTCATTGATTTCTGTGTGTTGCTTGAAAATTTGTTTTTGCTAGCGTTTTCAAAGTATATTCTTCATTCTTTAAAGGTTGTGTGTGTGTGTGTGCGAATGGTCTGTTTTCGTTGCATGATTCAATATGTGCAGATATCTACTTTTCTTGTGTATACCTATTTGTATGCTGTGTGTGTGTGTGTGTGTATGTACGGGGGTGTCATGTGTGCATTTTGTCTTGTTTTCTGTGTTTTGTAGTGCATTTTTGTGCTGTGTGGGGTTAAATGCACTTTTGAGGTACGTGTGTGTGTGTGGGTATGTATTCTTTTGCTGTGTGTGCAGCGTATGTATCTTCTGCAGATTACCATGTGTGTGTGCTTGCTGCCACAACTACTCAACCAGCTTACTTCTTTTTTTTTGTTTTTAACGCATTTTCTTCACACTTTTCGTGGTAGCAAATCATAATTTCCTGCAAATTGCAGTTTTTTTTAGGTTTTCCCACTATTTTCTTTGATTTGCTGGTGTTTTAGAAGAATTTGCTCCTCCTCATCCTCATCCTCCTCCTCCTCCTCTTCGAAATGAGATTTCCTACCACTTTATTCTGCAGGGCACTATTCGATGTAATTATGTTTTTTGGCAGAGAGCTCTTCATGATGAGGATGGGGAGTTCTTCTGCGATCTTTACAGGGTAATTCATGCGATTGTGCCCCTCTTGGGATTGTGACTCTTACGCACACGCTTTGGAGTGAATCTTGAAAGAGCACACTTGCACACATATACAAGGGCATATATCTTGCTTTACTGCTTGATTAGTCACCCCCCTCAGCTAATCTCATCGTGAACCGTCTTGAAGCACCCCCCTCAGCCACCCCCCTCGATCATTCTTATCTGCGAGCCCCTTCAACCACCCCCCTCAATCACCCTCCTCTATCACCCCCTTCAACCACCCCCCTCAATCACCCTCCTCTATCACCCCCTTCAACCATCCCCCTCAGCTTTCCCCCTCAATCACCTCCCTTAATCACCCATCTCTGCCTCCCTCCTCAATCCCCCTCCTCTACAGCCCCCATCAAGCATTCAACCTCAATCTACCTGCTCTGCAACCCCCCTCAACCATGCCCCTCAATGACCCTCCTCCAGCCCCCCCTAACTGACCCTCTTCAATAACACCCCTCAGTCACTCCTCTCAATAAACCCCCTCAATCACCCTTGTCAGCCACCAATTTAAACTTTGATGCTGACTTTTGCACACACGTACACGATCCCTAGAGGTAGAAAGTAGACGCTCTAATATATCGCTTCAGCTAGTAATGGTGTGTAAGTACACCACACTGTTGCTCCTCTTATCTACAACGTTGTGTATAATCCCATGCGAATAAGCAGCTTCAACCTTGCTCCTTCTTATCTCTATAATTTCACAATGGTTTTTCACACACACGCTGTCACAGTGGCAATAGTTGAAGCACACACAAGAGCAATCGCCTCAAACACATGCAAAGGCAATGACTTAACTGACACGACCCCACACTATCACAGGCGCACACTGATGTTTGCACTACATTTTCACAGTGTGTGTTGTGAGATTTTCCTTGTAGGCTTTCCTTCGATATTTTCGCTTATATGTAGCTTCTGTGTGTGTATGTCGCTTTTGTAGGTACTTGAATTCCCATATGTTGGAGTAATCAACCCTAGAACTGGGATGCAGGCCAAAGTTATGACAAGCAGGCAGATGTCTGATGCTATCACCGTTGCTTCTCTACGTAAGGTGTATGTACACCCTGATAATTTTCTCTTATGTTAGTATAGTGCTTGAAGCGAACACACGGTGAGCGGCGCATACTGTGGCAGTAGCCAATGCATGTCCTGAAGCTACTTCAAAAGCCGACACACCCCGCAGTTCCAACTAACACACGCTGACATATACACAACGATTGAGGAAAATAGGCGTCTTCACATGCATAATTGATGCAGACACACAGTCTGAGAGATATAAAGTGCGGCAAATGCATACTGTGACACCCACAGTGTGGTAGCTTGATAGGCGAACACACAGTCTGACAAGTGTATAGTTTAGAACACACACATATCACATTCTGAAAGATACATAGCCTAACACAAAGTCTGAAAAGTTTGTAGCCTAGTGCACACACATAACCTAATACACATACACACACCCACACACACAGCCTGGCGTACATGTACACACATGCCACCTTAACTTTTGTTGGACCAATCATTTTCTAGACCGTGGAATAGTCGAAGAACTTTAGTCCCCAAGCAGATCTAGGCCTTTTTGCGGGAGTGATAGTCAATATGAGGCATGATCTTTATCTGAAGAAGATGCTAACCACATACACACACATACACACACATACACACACATACACATACACACACACACATACACATACACATGCACATACACATACATGCACACATACATACATACACATACACACACACACATACATACACATACACATACACATACATACACACACACACACATACACATACATACACACACATACACATACACATACACATACACATACA
>JADHZB010001481.1:3426-81068 GCA_015657535.1 Nephromyces sp. MM_2019 | reverse complement strand
TGTGTGTGTGTGTGTGTGTGTGTGTGTGTGTGTGTGTGTGTGTGTGTGTGTGTGTGTGTGTGTGTGTGTGTGTGTGTGTGTGTGTGTTTGTCTTTCTGTCTTTCTGTCTTTCTGTCTTTCTGTCTTTCTGTCTTTCTGTCTGTCTCTCTGTGTGCGTTTTTTTTTTTTCGCTTCTATGATAGCTCCCCTTTTCCTTTTTTTGCGTCTCTGCATTTTCCTCTTTAAGTTTATTTGATGATTGCTTTTATTTGGGCTCCCATGGGGATATTTTTGGAGGCTTCTCAGTCTTGAGTCGCTGTCTTGGGTTGCCTGTGTGTGATGGAAATCTTGATTTGCCCATTTTGAGTTACTATCTTCCTCTAATGGCATTCAGTCTTTCTAATTGCTTCCTTGCATGCGCCTATCAAATCTTCCTTCAATTGCGAGTTTTTTTTCGCACACACACGTCATTTATTCCAATTTTTTAAGCATCTGATGTGTGTTTGGAGGCCTGCAAGCATGGTGGTTTTATGTGTGAAAATTGCCAATAATGCACGTATTAAACAGCTTTTCGATTAGTTTCGATGCTGTTTTTTCTCTGTTTAATTGCCTTTAGGATATCTACAGTTGCAACGTCACCAATCTAGAGGGAGAGATGAGGGAGAAACTTACAAAGTTAGTGAAATTTTCCTGAGAAATTGGCTTGTGTAAATGGAATAAAGCATTATTTTATGGGCTAAGAGGAACATTTTCAAGATCATGCAATAGAGAAGTTTATTTGAGATTGTAATAGCTCTAAAAGATATATCAATTTGTGTGTGTGCGTGTGCTTCATTTGGAATATTTGCCTGCTCATGCCACTGCTTGTGTGTGCCACTTTTTTAGAGAGCTTTCGAATTTTTTTCGTGCTTATTTGCTGAAGTCTGATGCAGTTGTGTGTGCTGCTTGACTTTTTAAATCAGCACACATTAATAATGTTGGTAGTTCAGGCAGCTCAAGCATTTTACTGTTTGAATAAGACAAAGGTACGAGTATTTTCTTTAAGGTGTGTCTCATTCTGTAGTTTTTCTTCTCGTCGTTGCCAAAGGAGGTGGTTTGCTGCTTTGAAATCTTGGTGTGTGTGTGTGGAGCTGTTGATCAAACTTTGCTGCAATTTATGGCTTTGGATATGCTATTTTGTTTAAACTGGTATAAAGGCCAGAAAATTCATGCTCTTAAGCGTGTTAATCTTACCCAAGAGGGAGAATGTGTTACTCTATTGGGTGAAAATGAAGCTGGAAGGTGGAGAAAACTGCGTTTTATTTTTGTGATTTAATGTATTCATGCTAGGCTGAAGCTGGTGTGCGTGGATTTTTCAGGTTAATACGCCTAGTTTAATGGTAGATTTCCATCATTTTCGCTATTTATCCTTTAAAAAATTTGTGTATATTTTGGCATTTATGACTGATTTTGTGAACTTGTAGATGTGTATATTTCTAGCATAGTAATCATTCTTTATGAGAATACGTATCTCCTTGTAGATTTGAAGCTTCACGATGTGTGGTGTATGTACAGGTATTTTGCTATTTATTTGTGTGCAGAGCTCAGAGTTTGCTGAAGTGTGTGAATGAGAGGAAGTATTCTGAGATGTATCAGTTTTCTGGTGAGAGCTAAAGTTATAAATTGAGCAAAAAAAGTGGGATTTCATTGCTTCTCAGCAAGTTATTGAGAAAATTTTGTGTGTGCATGCATGTGTGTGTGTGTTTGTGTGTGCAATTTTTCACTTTTATTTTTTGTATGTGATTTTTCTTGTGGTCGTATGTAGAGATGTGTCGCCGCATGTATGTTTTTGGATTATAAGAGCGAAATTTTGAGGGCGCATATTCTGGGAAAAAGACGCAAGCTATTTCATTTTTCGTTACATAATCTTCAACATATCCCTACGAATCATTCACCAGACAACATTGATGCCCTTTCTAAGCTGTGTGTTAATTTTTTTCTGTTTGAATGGCGTTTTTTGCTGCTCTGCTGCTTCTTAAAGGCCATGCATATCTTCTGGCCGTAGATATAGCTGATATTCAAGTTTTTATGCTAGTTTGAAGTTAAAAAAGCCCAAAAAAATACTCCAAATTACGCTTATTGCTTTAAAAAATTTTCGCGATTGATATGTAAGTAGAGAAGCGCTGCGAAAGCAATATTCTATCGCAAAATATATGGTGGTTTTAATTCAATATGAAATCGCATGCACACAGATAAGGGCGACTACCAGAATTTTCATAGATCTGAATAAAATTCAAAATCTTGCTGCTGTTTTGCGTATAACATGGTTATAAAAGCAATTTATTATACAAAGCAATCCCTTTGAACACACCTCAAAATGCTTCTTCGAATACACTGCAAAAAATCCATAAAAATAGCTCAAAATTCCTCTTCGACTAAACCTCAAACTAACCCTTAAATTCCTCTTCAAACACCCCTCACGCACCTCAAAAGTCTATTAAAAACACCTAAAAGCCCAAATTTTACCCGATACATACGAGCTGATTGAAAAATTTTATTTTTTTATATCTTTTAAAGGTGAAATTTCAATTACGAACGCGCTAACTGTTGCTAAAGCGAAGGAGCTGGCTAATGTAGAAACTGTGGCCCATTATGAAGTACGTGAAATCTTCAAATTCATAAAACTGACTCTTCTTTTTCAGCATCAACATGAAATTTTCTGTAAAAAATAAGCAGAAAATGTTGATATTTACTTTTTTTCTTTCCTCTTCTTCCGAGTTATAATCCCTCTTTTCCGATTCTTTTGCTATTACACTTACTTTTCATTTGTATTCACCATTGCTTTTTTTGCTGATTTTTTTAAATATATATGGTTGAAGCGTGATTTGTAGAAAAGCTCATCATCCAGCACCTAGTAAAAAGGCTATATTTAAAAAAATATGCATTCCAGTGTGCAAACCACGATCTTTAAATGAAAAAAAAATTGAAAAAGTTGGTTTTTTGTATTAATTTTCTTTTCCATTCTTATTTAATAATCTTTGCTTTCTTGTAAAGAAGAATTTCGTCAAAATTTTGCTTTAAAAAGTATAACCAGTGATTGCTTACAGCCTTGAATAGCGGCTTTCTGCTTGTTTTTACTTCAAAATCCCTCACTTTTAGTGGATTTTTAAGAGGATATGCGTGAGTCTGTGTCAATTTGAAAAGATTATAGTTGAGCATACTTTTTAGGTGGTATGAATTACGAGGATGCTCATTCATATGAGCATTAGTATGTGTGCGAATTAAATTGGAGAATGCTCAAAAATTGTTTGCTTCCCGCTGAAGAGTTTTTTTTAAAGCAGTTTTTTCATTGAGTCAGCTGTTGTTTTCTCTACTAATAAAGCTTTGATCTGCTATTTTCTGCAGCCTCTTTTAAGCCCTGACGATATAATACTCGATTGTAAGTTTCAGTAGAAAATTTCATTCGTTTTTGCTATGTATAGGCTGCGTGCAAATAAGGCGAAATTAGTGGCAATTTTTTATACCCAACCATTTTGCGTGCTTTTTACATAAATAATTGAATATTTCTTGGGTTTTATTTAGCGATTCTTGTATGCTATAAAGTTGTGGTTGTTGCTAAAAAAGCAGTACTGGATGCTATCATTAGCCACACACACAGGAAACCGAACACACTACTCGGAAGAAAAACCTCGTGTTGTTGCCTGCATTTCAGCTAATCGTTAAAGTTTATATATATCAAATTTCTTTATAAATCTATGCATATATGTGATTGTATTCATGCGTGTGTGTGTGCGTATAGATATAAGTGAAGGGTCGTAATTTTAGTGTATACAGCAAGCATAGCGATAATTTTTTTTCAGTGTGTTTGATGTTCCTGTTGCTTTTTAGCATGCGTGAGGTAGCGCTTAATAATTGTAATTTTTACGTTTCTATTGCTTAATTTTCTGTAAATGCATGCTCCACTGCGCAATTTTCATAAATCGTTACACACAAATACACAACACATAAACCAACACACACACACAGCTTTGTATCTTCTTTTAAGTTGTTTTAAACGACTTAAAGCGGCGTTTTTTCCCTCTTTTAGGCATGTAAGCGATGTTCTTATATTTTTTTGATAATTTCAAATGTTTTTTAGCTTCTTTTTTTACCTAATGCATATTAAAAGGTGGATGCAGCAGAGTTTTAATGCTCACTTAAAGGTGGTTATTTGAGATCGCTGAATAATCTCAGCAAAGACTCAGTTATGCAAGAACTGTTGGTTTTTTTAAGAATTTTTTCCAAAATATTTATTTTTTTGCCATTTTTGGGGTAATCCTCTGCGCGAATTAGCATCATCTGTATGCCCGATTGTAATGGTCATACAAGCTAAGCTTATCCTAAAAAATACCTCTTTTTTTGCTAATTTTCCGTTACCTCTATTATGCGTACAAGGTTCATAGTTTTCTTTTATGTGGGGTTATTACTCACTCTTTTTTATTAAAAACTCATGAATTTGCATTTAGGTAGCATAAAAAATCCATTTCCCAATATTTTTTATAAGTAGCTTATTTCAGAAAATTGCAACTATCTTGATAATTTTTTTTTTTGCCAAAATCTCACCACTTGCTTTCAATTTTTGGGCTTTTTCATTAACTCTTCGTTGAATTATAAAGTATTTTGTCATGGTGATTTTAGGTGTCTTAATGGAATAGAAAAAGCAGTTTTTAGATAGATCAAAGATCATAGACATGATGTTAAAATAGTAGGAAAAAATGACTTTTTTCTCTTACAGGGAATGATATTCACTATGGAACGCATTCTAAGAATCCGTTTGATTGCCTAACTTTTTATAAGGATGATGATGACGAGCAGAGTATGTTATTTACTTTTTTGCTGTCAAACTTTCAGTTTTTTCTTGTAGCGTGGCTGCAATTTTTGTTCTATACCCTTGTAGTCTATTTTTAATGATTTTTTTAGAGTTTTTGCAAGTTTCCCGCTAGCTGCTCCATTTCTTACCTTTTAAAAAAAGATGGACAAAGTGAAGATAAAAATCTTTAAAGCACTATCTATAGTTTACTAATGATGCTTCCATCTTGAAGAATTGTGCTTGCTGAGTTTAAATTTTAAGGTATTTTTGTCGCCAAAAAATTGTTTTTGCCTGTTCTTGGTTGCCTGGGATACTCGCGAGTAGTATTAAACTGTTTGCTTCATTTTTGTGCGATTCAGCCGTTTTTCAAGTCAATCCGAAGCGTCATGATTTCAGCCATCTGAACTTTCAAGAGATACAATTACGAATCTACTGCAAAGATCGCTCCAAGCTTGAATTAGCTGGCAGTGCTTTTTCAAAGTTTTGTAGAGATAGTAGTTTGGTCAAAGGAAAGAGGGATATTTGCGGGAAAGACATGTTGCGCTCAGCTTAAAAACTTATAAAGTATGTGCTTAAAGGAGTTACTAGCTGCAGTAGTACCCTATGGTCGAGTTACGTCTATAAAGGGCAGTTGCCTGTAGATATTATTTTCCTCCTGTCTGGTAGTACCCGTAGTAATCCTGGCTGAAGAAATGGAATTAAAAGCGTGCGTGTGCACCTTTATCCGCTAGAGGTAAATCCGCTTCTAAAATTTTATAAATCGAAAAAAGTAATCAGCAGCATATGAAGCCATGCCAATTGCTCCTATTATGGGTTTAGCTCCTGCACACAAAGGCTAATAAATGATTGTATATGACATAATATTTATGGGTTCGAGCTTTTTACGTTATCGGTGGCAGGAGGATGTGTGTATGCCACACTCAGGGAACAAATGCATGAGGATGCGCGTGCGCGCAATCTCTGCAAGCTAAATAGTGGACTATGCAGTCTTATTATTGCAAAAAAAATTTTCGGGAATCATTGTAAAATAATATCTTATTTATCAATTTGCGAGCTGCTGCTTCTGAAGATTTTTAAGGGTTTTAAATTGAGCAGCTTGCTCAAAACTTTGATATGCGTGCCTTTGTCATTTCAAACTATATATCCATGGATTTTTACCGCTAAAAGAGGCCCAAAGCTGCCGCTGTTACTGTCATTATTTTTTTATGAACAAGTATCAATCATGCGATTTAAAAAGCCAGCAAGTTAAAGAACCTGCATGTATATTTTGATGATGTGTTTATTGTTGAAAAATTTCGAAAGTTTAATATTTATCTCAACGTTCTTGAATGCGCTGGCGGAATGTTTTTGAAAAGTATGAAATTCATCAAAGGAAAAAGTCATTTTGAAAGTGGTGATTCAAATTATCGCGGCAATCTTCCCCCATCAGCAATTTGTAGGTGCGCAACAGAACTGCTGTGCTTTAATCACTACTAACGCTAGAGTATTGCTCAAAGAATGTGAAAATTTGTTGAATAAAAATCAACACTGTTTAGCGATATTTTTTTATCGCAACTTTTTGCAACATTTGGCTCTTTTTTCTGTGGGTATTCCCGTGTCTGCTAATGTGTCCAAAAAAACGCTTTGGCTCAAATCTGCTTGTTTCACTTTTAAATGGCGGAATTGTGATTATGTAAAATTACCTGGTGTTTTCCAGTAATTCCCGCACTTAATACAGGCTATAAAAGGGGTGTATTTTTGAAATTTCTACGGTTTGCACGCATAGAATGGAATTTATCTACTGGCGTACCAAATATGGGAAGCAAATCAAACAAATTCGCGCATGGCATTAATGTAAGAAAGTATAGTTTCAGCCGTGAAAGAATAATGGCGTGATGTTTCCGTTGTAACCACAAGAGCAGTAGAGTTAAGTCATTACGCTCGCTTTTGAAATGGTATCCTTAGTGGGATTACTCTACTATACGTGGCTTAATTTAGTGCAGAGTAATTCGAAAGCGCATTCCTTGAGGAACAGTCCATCGTAATCCTCCCCAAAAAACTGTCCGGCGTACGCTCTGGCTTGATGTGAGACTTCAGTAACCAGCGCATACTTCTGGGCTGAGGTGAAAAAATTCATGCAGAAAGCGTCTATTCTATGTCATCGCAAGGAGTACTGTTGCCTAGAACGTGTAACGGGTAGAAAGTGGTGCTTTTAAAGCGCCTATGGATGAGTAAGCATAACATTTTTTAACTGTGCCGCCGCAGTGGCGGCACGGTGTATGCTCTCTACGAATGGGACTAAGCATTTGTCTACTTTCTAGTCTGGTTTTTACCCACGAAATGCAGGAGTTCTCTTTCTGTATTATAAAAAAAAGAGAGAAATGATGTATTTTTATCTCGTTTATTCACGTAACAGTGAGGAATCTTTTAGCTTCATGTGTTTCTTACAAGCGAACCCTGGCCCATTTAAGACGAATGTTGACTGCAAAAAGCAGTCAATTTTTTCACTCTACAATGCTGTAAATGTCAATAGTCTTTAGTTTTTCACAGATTTTTTGCGGTCAGAAAAGTTCCCGATAAGTAGGAAGCTTGCCGGAGACTACATTTTTTTGGAGCAGTAAGAAAGCTACTTGTACTGGTGGTATACATTCGAATCTTAATCGCATGGGACTGTCTCGGTATGCATCTCCGTCCAGATTCACCTGTCGCCAGTTCAATTTCCCTGCTTGGGTAACCCCTCAAAGACATCTGGTTTGGCCATTGCACCCTTACGCTGGCATCTTCTGCTGTAATTCCTCTAAAAATATGATTCTAAGACACTAACCTTTGACATGTACACTTCTGGGATATAACAATGAGTAGAGGTTAACTGCCTAAAATGTCTCAAATGTGGGAATGCTCAATAAGAATATCTGCTTTATCCTTGTCGCCGGTACTTCAGTAACTTATTTCGGTATTTGTTGCTGGTTATACGATATTTGCCAGCTTGGGAACACCTCGCACTTAACATTGCCCCTAGTTGAAGTTCTCGGGTAGGTCATGCTGAATTTATTTTTGTGCGCTAAATCAAAAAGTCTATCTTTGTTTGTTATTCTCACAGAGTATGTGGTTTAGTATTCTCTCTTTGGATCTGGTACGTAGCGTAATGCTTTGATCCCAAATTATATTATCTCTTCATTTGCTTATCGTGTAAAGCATTCTATTTGTTGAACAGTTAGTTTTTTGATGTGGATAAACTGCATTCAGCAATTATTGTGGTTTTGTGGGATACTCATAGCGCGGCACCCGCACCAACTATATTCAGCTTGATGTGTCAAAGCATCGTATTTTTGTGGCAACTAGAGTTTCAGCTACAAATACAAATGGTTAAATAGGCTATTTCAGTTTTTTTGTAAGTCGCTAAGCTACTGATTGTTAGTCTGTCCGCAGGGCCTCATCAGGGTGAAAAGATGATGACTCTGTTTACTCTCGATTTCCAAAAAAAAACTGGCCCATAGAATTGTAAATTTATACCAGAGTTGTTTGCGTGCTTTTGAAAGATTCCTTTCCTAGAAGAAATTACCCCTCTAACGGATGCTCATTAAATTCAAACGTGCTATGCAGTATTGCCACGCAGAATGCACACTTTCGCTTCGCTCCCTAAAAGGGAAATATATATGCTTAGAAGGAGCCACAGCGCATTTGACCTTGAAAAGATAAGCTAATAGCCTAGTTGCTGTAAAATTCAATCGCAAGCGAATTCTTCCTTACTTTTGCCATATGGATTTTTCGAAAGCTTTTAAAGTCTAGAAAGCTTTGCAGTTTTTAAAGATTCCCTTGGAATTAGATCAGAGATTTACCCCTACTTGATAAAAAAGTAATTCATGAAAATCCATTTGTAAGGAACGTATAGTTTCTAGGTATATATGTGAAGAACACGTTCGTAGGCGCTAAAATACGTGGCTCATTGTGCACATTGCTAAATATCCGTTGAAGCATCTCACGTTTCCAAGCTACCCGCCATCTTCGCTATGGCTGCTAGTAAAGTACGAGCGCTTTCTTGCGTCCTGACTGTACTCTCATCATGAGAATTTCCACTACTTTCTGCATTAGAACTGTCATCGACATCTGCAAAGAAGTTACAATCGCCATCTTCAAGCCAAAGCCCTCCTGCTTCTAGGCCTTCTTCAAAAGGAATCATAGGGGCCGGCAAGTTTATTGGAGAATCTTTCAGGATATCAGGTTGCTCAGGCATGGGTCTCAATATTGGGGCCTTTGGTGGTCTTCTAATTGCTTCGCTTTTTCCTGAAACTGCGGAGCTCACATCCTTTGAAATTGGTTCTACATCAGACTGGAGAACGTACCTGCTCCCATTACCCACCTCTTCATACGCTCCCGAGTCAATCCCGAATACCCCAGACTCCTCGGTGTTTACCCTTATCCGTGATTGAGGGTCTACTCCATCATTTGATAAAAGTAGCTCCGCACGACTATCATCAGAAGCAGCACCTGCTTTTACCAGGGATGAGTGAGCACGAAGGTAGGAGATCGAGTTAGATACTTCAATTTGAGCTGAAGATGAAGCAAGGAAAGTAGAGGAAGCCGGTATACATGGAGCTGACGTCTTCCACCCCCCCGTGCAATTTTTTCCAGCTTTAGAGCTATTGCTAGAGTCAATGACTTCTTTGCTATCGATATTTTTTTGGGAGTTATTTGGCTTTGCAGCGGCATCCAGTTGAACCTCTTGGCAAATATCTTCTTTAAGGTTGCTGAAACTGCGGGAGAAGAATATATCTTTCCTGGCTTGCTCATCGCTCCCGCCATTTTGACTTCTGCTCACAGACGACTCCTTCCTTATTGGCCACTCCTCCTGCCTTTCAGTAGTGAAATAAGATGCGTTGCTCCAATCTACCACGGCTTGGTCTTCGTCATTGTATGTTATTTTGTGCGTTTTTTGCGATATTGCTTTTTGTACTATTGGTTCCAGCTGTCCATAGGCTTCACTAATATCTTTGCGTGAGTCTCGTTCCATTTTCGCTACTTCTTTACTTGAAGATGAAACTCCGCTATCAGCACTGACCCTTCTGTCTGCTTCCTCGTAGTTTAAATATTCTACATCTTCTTCCTGCAAAGCTGCGATACAATCATCTTCATTATTCAATAGATGGGGTATATCCGTGGACAAAGTAGCATCAGAGAAGATTGAAAGTCTTTTTGAGTAGTTTAACTTTGAAGTCTTGGCTGGTTGTGTATAAAAGTGTATAGTCTCAATCTCTTGATTGCTTTCAGGCGCATTTGTCTGCTGTGAAAAGTATTTGCTGGACTGGGTTTGTCTGTTGGGGTCTTTTATTTTGAGGAATCCCACGTTTTCAGATGGATTATTCAGCATAGCGCTCCTCTCTCCTTCTATTGCTCGCTTTATGGTTTCGGGGTCGTTTGAATTTATAGTGTTGCTGTCGTTTTGCAGTGGTGTATTGCTTAAGGTGCATGGTGAGCGGTGGCTTTGTGTGGAGGAGAAAGTTTCTCTGGAAGGTTCTGCCATATTATAATTATGTCTGTTATTTCTCAAGGGCTTACTCGTGAAGGCAAGACTTGAAGATATTTTTTGCAGGCTTATGATGGTAATTACTTGAGGGTGCTTGTTGAGATATGTGCTTAATTTAGATGCTTGAAGCATGAACCTACTGTTTCATGGTTTTATATGTGTATGCTACTGTATTTGCTCGTGTGCGTACATTTATGCGTATGTTTTCGTTCGTGAGTCTCGAAAATTATATAAATAATGGCGTGCATTTATATGGGTTTTGTATAATGGTTTCTTTCATCTGTAGTTTTGGGGAATTCTACTCATGTATAATGCATTAAAAAGGTTTGATAGATAGCGGTAGCACTCGCATAGGCTGAAAGCTGCTTTTACATTAATTTTAGTATTTTATGACTGCTTAAAGCAAAATAAAACCTTTTTTGTTACTTTGTATAAAAATATATCGCTGTGTAGAGTCTTTGTATACATAAATAATTTATCTTGTCAGTGTTTCACAAAAAAGAATTAGAGGCCAGACTAATTTTATTAAAAAGGAGAGAATACTGGATGGTGCGTTCAAAAACACAAGTAGCTGATTACTTAATAATGAGCGAATAAACAGAAGAAAGAAATAACAAAGATACAAAAGACTGAAGAGAAATCCACAGGATGAGATATGAGAAAAAAATAAAGCTAGAACTAAATCTATACACACATGAATAAACACAAGTATTTATCACTCTCTTGCCAAAAAAGTGTCGATGCTTATGTTAGCAGAGATTTTTTGCAATTTCATAAATTCGGATAGTGGGTACCTAAGCTACCTGTTTATGCAAGGAAATCTCCTTGGTGTATAAGCTCGCGGCAAAAGAGCGCAGAAACAAGTTCCTAAAAACTTTTTGGAAGCACGTGCATCACATTGTAACAATCGCATGCGTGTATAGTCACAACACGATGATAGCAACTCCGAGATTTCAATGCAAGAATTTATGCTTGTGTGTATTAGGCGTTCATGCAGTAGACAAACTATACCATTTCTATTGAAAACTTATAAAGCTTGCAGGCTGCGCCCATTTTTCTGCGTGATTCCAAGCATATACCTATTATTACCGCTCATATACGCATGCATTTTTATGTACGTCTGCAGTTTGCTGTGAGATTTACAAGCTTACTGTAAATTGCTTAATAACTCCTTCATGAGGGAAGCTTCTAAGAATAATATCATGGCTTCAGGGCTGAATTACAGGCATGCACTGAACTCATGAAATATCACTTATTTATTTCAAGGCAATTTTTTTACTAGGGATTATTAAAATAAGGAGGATCAGGCAAGCAGCACACAATGTCGTAGTACGGATGAATTTCTTTGATTCTTTTGTTTCCTATAAATATTTAAATGAGGGCTTCCAGGCAATATAAAAAAGAAATATTAGACGTCTCGATGATTTTTCAAACTAAAAATGGAGACTATTAAAACTGCTTTTCACACGAAGAGCGTGCAAGCGCATACACTAATGTTTAAGTTAATTCACAACAAAACGCGATTTTTAGCATTTGATGGTACTGCCTATGCTGATGTGTAAGCATGGTATTTTCTATAATAGCAAAAAAGGAAAATTATTCATGAGATGTAATCGCGATTTATACAACTTGTATACCTGCACCAAGTGTATACACACTAATGCATTTCCATGGATAAAGGCGTCATGTATCTACTTTATATTTCATTTTTAAAAAAATAGCTTTAAGCTTTAATAAAATAAATCTTGTTTTTTGAAATCGCTTGATGTTCACTTGTTTACTTGGTACCTACGCTACGTGGTTAATACTATGAATATATAAACTATTACTTACATCGTTCGAATTGATTTTGAAAAGTTTGTGCTTAAACACGCTAATTTCACTTATAAAAGCATTTTAAATAATTTTCTTATTAAGCGAATGTTTTTACTTCAGTACTTCAGGTAAAAGATGCACGTCCAAGATTATCCAAAAAATAAAAAGTACTAATAACTTTGGATATACACTGAACGCACTATGATAGCTTTGCGCTAACATAACTTGCTCAGCGTGATATATTCATAATTAATGGATTTATACATGCAGGAGTGATCAATAATAAAATTTTCTTAAATCAAGGCTTCAAGAAGAATACGGTCCAACTTTACTGAATCTGCACATGACAACTCCACAAAAATATCTAGAGCTATATTTATACTGAAATCCAGAGATTCTATCGCGAATCTTTTTGCAGAACGAAGGTTTTCTTAGTGTTGCATATAGTCTTTTCATTTTTATAAAGCTTGAGTCACTCTTCTTCATGTGGCGGGATCGGGAAAAACGAATAGCTAAAAAGCACGATTGCTGTATGTGATTTTTTCAATGCGCTTTGATTTCATGCGTCTGCCTAATAATTTCAGGAAATTTCATCATTATAATAACAGCAGTGACAAAATTAGGCATTCATTTTAAGTAATTTTAAATTTTTCTAATCATTTATGTGCAAATTTACTTGCTTCCTAATTATCCACCTTGTGATTGCAAATTTAGCAAGTACCCCCTATATGCAGAACATGTAAAAATTATAGAAAAAAGCTGCCTTTCGCCACTTCAAAGCATTTATGTTAAAATTTGGGGAGAGATATGGAATAATAACGCAAACACCATTGCTTGTATGCTGGAGTGGACTTCCCTATTAGAAAATGCTTGCAAATGCTATGGTGCCTGCGATCTAGGAAATGCTGTTTGTTTGGCAGCCCCGCGGTTGAAGCTTCAATGAATAACCAATGATTCATTAAAATAAATTCAAATACTTGCTTGTATCGTAATAGCACTATTTTTTTGTAAGGGATGAAGAAGATTTACATGTGCGACGTCTATTATGTAATTTTATGTATAAAATTAAGGCATGTAGAAATTTGGCAGCTTCCTTGTGCATGCGAAAGAGGTAGTGGTAACAACTGCACTGGAAGCAGCAGCCAAGCGAGCTTATAAGTAAATATCGTCGAGGCACACATACTGCTAATGGAATTTAGCGCTAATCCACCCTTTTTCTGCCTGTTTCATGCATTAATTTTGCTTGTATACAAAAAATATGTTTCACGTAAGACTAAAACAATTAGCTTCCAAATCCGGCTTCTAAATATAGTATCTGGTCCTTATGAGCCCTAAAAATTAACAAAAACTCAGCTTTAAATACACATGAGCATTAAAAAGTGCTGAAAGCCAACAATGGCTTGAGTTTGGCCGCTCTTTCATGTAGCATGCTGCGTCAATATTTTTGCTACTTACCTTTGGTTGGAAGTAATACTACCATTCAAATGAGGATTGTTCCATACGCACCGTAGCAAGACGGCATGAAAGTCTACAACTATTTACTTACTCGTAACTTCAATATAAGAAGGCACAACTTCGCTTCATATTCTCTCTATGACCATTTCTACCCCCTATGATATTTTGTGAACTCCATTGAAAAACAGAAATAGCAAAGAGAAGCGAATAGTTGAACACCCGTTTCCCTGAATCGCATAGTCATCTTTTAAATGAAGAAAAGCGCATTTCTGAGGTTTTTTCTCTATCTTTTCATTTTTAGCCTTGGTAATTTCCCAAGAAATTAAATTATTCTAAATAAGAATTCTTTACAAGGAAATTTTTTGCAAAAAAGCTCTTTAAAATTCTACAGATTGTGATTTGTGTGTCGTATTCTCTGTATTTTTTAAAGCGATCTCTGCTGTTGCACAAAAACAAAAATCATGCTAATCCAGACATTTAAAGATTAAACTCGTTGCCACAACACGAACACCAATGACTTCCATCTAGATAATCCTGTTCGGCATGAATATATTGGAGGTGAAATGTAGCTTTAATTCACAAATTTCATCGTAAAAGTATATTTTTGAAAGTCTGATCATAGGGTTAGCCTTTCATACAAAAAATTAAACCAAGGGTTTCTGAGTATTCAGTGCACCAGAACCGACATGCGTGCTCATTCTGGTCTGAGATTCATGATGTACATGATATGGTTTCGGCCATTCTTTAATTTTTAGGCTAATTCCTCACTTTTTCCTTTCGGCATTAATTAAAACTGTGAGAATCACCGAAAAAACGAGCGTCAGAGTCTATGCGGTGACTCCTCCTGCATCTCCTTAGTAGTTGCTGTTAATAGCGAAACAATTTTTTCCCCTCAAATTCGATACATTGAAATTTGAATGCAATAAATCTTTATTTTAAGAAAAAGCCGAGTAGTAAAAACACGCATTAGGAATTAGGAAATAAGGCTGCAAAACTTCAACGCTTTTCAAACTGCAGGATAAATTTCTATTGGGCAAACAAGCTGTAGCTGGAGTTCATTCTAGTTTAAGTTATGAACCCAAAGAATGCGCGATATGTACTAATCTGAGTAGGTCATGCTCAACTTCAGGGAAAAAATGCATGTCACTGCGCGCGACCTTTTCCCAAATTAAAGAGATCTTTTCAAAAACCCTCTTTGAAAAAAAAAATGCATGGAATAAAAAAAATGGTGCCACATGCCCCAAAATATAGTGGCCTGAAGGCACAAGCTGTTTTGCACGAGCACGTCTTTACAGCTGATAAAAGTACGCTTGCGAGCGACTAGTAGAGGCAGGCTAAGAAATGGAGAAAATGGAACATGTTTCTCCTTCTTTTTTAACCTCGACAATCCACTTTGAAATGTTGCTTACACTCCATTGTAAGTAAAAAAAATTGTTTTCTTAGAGAGGGAGAAAAACGGTAAATCTACACATGGTGAACAAAAAGGATACGTTTGTTTACCCAATAGTGAAAAATTACTGGGACATGCGAATGAACCTGCCGCAGTCCTCTAGATCAGGACGAGATAACAAAAGACACGATGTTGATTCGTAAGCAAAAAGTTATACAGTCTACTGTTGTGATGGATACAGAGATATCAGCGCCATATTTTCAGTGCAATTACCGCACAGAGAGTCACATTTTCTTTGCGCCGCTAAAAAGTGTATTTGTGCATATTCTCGATATTACTATGTAGGATAATGCTTGTTTAATTATTTATTAGCATGTACACAGAATATTTTCTTTTGCCGAGGAAGAGCACTATGTCAAATGAATAGATTAGTGTGAGTCCATGGTAAAAATTGGTGAAATCAACAAGTATCTAAGATGTTAGCAAAAAATATCGACGTACTCTTTGACGTTTATATTTGCATACAGGCATAGGTATGCACTTACACTGGCAAAATGTTTAGGAGTGCGATATATACTGGATAAATTGTATATGACACAATCAATAAATTTTACAGCATCATATGTATATCTAGTCTCTCTCTTTCAATCACTTTTACATTTTTGTGAATCTGCGGCTGTAGGCTTGATGTAGGGGAGTTAGCGCATACTTACATTTCATTTTAAGTCCTACGTTATGCGGGTAGACCACCGTATATTTAGTTCAAAGTTATGTTTTCGCTTCTATCTTTTTGGGGTATACATACAGAATGCTGAAATTTTCTTGCGATGTGAGTACTTCCTGTGAGGGATTCAAAGTTAGTTTTACATTGTTTCAAAAGCACAGAGATAGCCCTTCTGCCATTCAGCGGCTTAATTTTCTCCGTGTGTAGCGATATATTTCTGCTGCTAGAGCTTATATTGATGGCGCTTTGTTGTTCACCCTTTGGTCAGCCGGACATTCCCAAGCATGCTATTTCCCCAGCTCTAGCCGTTGTATCCTAAGCGGGTGCTAGTAACGGCTGTGCAGCATGTCAACACACGCCAAGTTTCAATTGACTATTGTGCATACATGATATAGCTCGTTCCAAGGTTTCCAGAAAAGAGTTACTCACTAGTACGTTTCTGAGAAACTCTAAAAAAACTCATACAAAATAGAAGGCGCACATTCTTAGCACATTTTGTAATAAGAAATATCGCCTGTTTCAATGTTCATACAGATATTTGAGCAGTCTGAATGAAACGCAAGTGTTCAACTCCGTCGTCGGTTTTTTTTCATGCGATTTTTATACACGTTTCATAATTTCTTGAACGCTACTGCGTTGGATAGAGTATCTTACTCTGGAAACCAAGTTTAGTGTCGTATTAGCTTACTCCACTGCTTGAAGTTGGATTCTTCGGTTTTTCCTCCTGCTTCTCCACAATTTGCCCCACGAATGAACTGATGCATAAATGCTGCTATTCTTTATCAACGGCTAGCCTTCTTTTCGTACTAAGTGGCTTAATTACTTAGAACACAATAAGGCTACACAGCCAGAATTAGCCACAAAAAAAAACCCGTTACAACATAGGAACACACTGCATAGCTAACCCAATAGCATGTGTGCAGCTCTGCATTATACATGAAACTTGATATGCTCCGCCGAATTTACACCTCCCTTCACATAAAACGTATGTCACGAAGGTGTACTGCCACACCGTGGATGCACTGCTATACCAGCAATGTACCTTGCACACGCAAAAAATAGCAGGATGTTCAATTTACAATTAAATGCGAAGTAAAGCGTACAATACTGAGGAAGATGATATACCTCTTCATCATCTTTGATAAAACTTGTATTTATAGAGAAATCTACGCTATTAGCATAGTTGAGCTATAAATGCTGAGAGCGCTTTAAAAATCTGATAGCGAATGAGCGTACACAGAAAATTAACCTTGTTCAAAATGATGCAGTGCTTACAGATTAGGAGACGCACTGCACTGCACAACGCAGTGAAGGAAGCATGCATACACTGGAGGCTATACACACACTCATGTTAGAGGTACAAACACTGGAGGGGACGGCCACTCTCGTACTAGAGGCACACGCGCAGCACACACACTGGAGTCAACATACCCACATTGGAGGCGACACACACACACACACGCTGGAGGCAATACGCACTTCAACTGGTGAAAGTATGCTCATTCCTACGGTATAAAAATTTGCCGTATAAACCATGAAAAGCGCTAAACAACCGTTTTTGTACAGATTTAAATACGAAGAATGCCTGTACGTACGCCTTGGCACACAAATTATGGGGCAAAACTCTTTTCTGAGGGAGGGAATGCCATAAAGGATTGCGGTATCTCATTCTCTTCATAACATGTCACTAATCATCACCCTGAAATATTACTAAATGGGCATCTTCTAGCGTTTTTGTAATGCAGCTTCTCTGGAACTTCACCTTTACTATGAATGTTCCATTTATGATATCTTCACCTTTTTATTTTCTGTTTCTTCATCTTTTTTAGCTTCATTATTTTGTACTTTTGTACTTTTGTACATTTCCAGGCTTATAAATTGCTTGCATTGCTTCTTTTACCATTGGAACTCTTCCTAGACTCTACGCTCTTGCCTACCTGCTTTCCCCACGGGATCAGTTTTCTAGCTAGTCATTTCTTTGGACTATTTGTTGCTTTGCCTTATGTTTGCTCCTCTAGGCCCCGCCAGAGCAGACGGCTTGAAGACTCAGCTTAAACATTAGCGATACATAAACTTGCATTTTGCTTTGTTTTTAGCTTTACGTTAGTACTTTTGATTAGCCTTCTCTCCTAATCCTACTTGAACCTATCTACACAAAGAATGGGATGAAATCAAGGATTAGAGGCAATGTGAATTTTCACGCTTTTAAAAAGGCGAGCAACTCCTCTCCGTGGAAGAAGTGGTTTGTACTTATTACTTTATTATTTTTGTATTAAAGAAGCTACTCTACGCTTCTTCATGAAGCAATTAGTTATTAGTTTAGCATCTAATCAATAAATTTAAGTTTCCACAAGTTTTTTTCAGGCTTTTACACTGCATGCACATCGTTACTAGCTGTTTTTGTGTGTGTGTGTAAAGACTTCTTATTTCCTACTTATGTTCCGTGTACTTTCCTAAGGTGCCTATATCTCTCTATTATTCTGTGTTATTCTGAAGCGAAGATAAAGCCATCAGTTTTGTTTTATAGCTTTTACAGGGCTTTCAAATTGTTTTCCTAGATTTCCTGGTCATGAGCAAAAAATTTTTTGTGGGTTTTGTGTGTGTACGCGGGAATTTTCCAATCTGTATGTTAAGTGGGTATGTGTGTGTTTAAGACTTTTCAAGTATGCATGTTTGACTTTGTGTGCGCGTGTAAGAGCCTAGCATTTTGCAATGAAATACTGGGATGTGGAAACTTTTACCCGTGCAAAAGTCTTTATGAGATGCTTTGATAACAAGGTGCATATACGCATTTGGTTGCTGTAGTTCAAGGCGTTTAAGGAGCGACAAAGTATAGTATCAACACCCTCGTGTACTAGTATTATGCTGTAAGGGCTCTGATATCTTGAACGGAAAGCTTTATGTTCTAGTCTCTTTGCAAAGGCTATTCTAAGAAGAATTTTCAAAAGCCTGCAACGTTGCATTCTTCTATAAATTTCTTTAGTTCTTTAGTATCGCTGTGTTTCTTGAATCATAATTCCCAGCATCGAAAGCTGTTAACTCCATCGTACTTTCAAGTCTTTCCTTGAATTAGTGATTCTAGTGCTCTGGTTTCCGCGTGTGTGTGTGTGCTTTACGACGATGTGTGTGCGTGTGTGGGTGTGACTGTGTTCGTTATTATACTTTTCATCCGTAACATCTCAACTTCCTCTTGAATTCTAAAGGAAAACATCGTCTTGTTTGTTATTTTCTTCTTTAGCCTTGTGTTTCTATGAATGACGGCTGCTTGTACTCTATAAGATGTGAGCCTTCTACTTTGTGTGTTCCTTCGTTTTTGAGCATTTTTCTCAGTATTTTTAATGTTTTATGCTTTTTTTATAGTTTTCTGGCTCCAAATCTAGCGATTTCCTTTTAAAAGCAATCCCTCCATCGTGCTATAACTCTATCCTATTCAAAAGTAGGCATGAACAGATTGCGGTTTTTTCCCCGTAAGTTTCATCTCCTTCCCTACCCAATTACTCCTTTGTTTTGATCCGTTCTTTTTGCTTTCCTTGTGTGTTTTTTTGACGTGCTCTACCGTCGTTCTTTTGCCTCCTTCAACTGCTTTTGAAGGGGCTGATGACCTATTCTTTCCAGGCTACTCTTGGTTTTTTCCTGCCAGAAAAGCTAGCTTATAACGGATAGATAGCAAATAGTATCAACTTTGAAGATATTCAGTTATTCTCCTACTGCTGGCTCGAGAACCCACCCAATAGCAGAAATTAGCGTTGGCTCTATATATTCTGAAATCCTGCATCATATGCAGTGCACACATACACGTATACCCAAAAAGGAAAGAGAGACTACCCAGAACTTATACTCGGCTTGCTGCCAGCGCACATAGTGTGTGTGCGTCTACAGATGTTACAAACGTTTTTTCACAGCTGAGCATTGATACTTAGGCATTTTCTCGTATTGGCTACGTATCTAGCGAATCTGAACTGCAGATTTTTCATAATATAGAACCCCCCCTTTTTCAGTACCTCACTCAGGGTGGTGGTGAAGCTCTGTGTGTCCCCCCTTCTTGCTTATAAGCAGAATAATCTCTTCTGTTTATATGATAGTATTCCTACTTCCGGCGTTGTTATATTTTCCTGAAGCACTGTGTGTTCTCCCAGGCCCCTTTCTGTGGGTCTTCTATATATATATGGCTCTCTCATGTCCCTGCCCTCCACATGTATAGTTAGCCCTCAGCCTACTAACTGCGCCTGTACCCTACCCCCCCGCCTTCCCTGGCTCTTTTTCATCATCTCTTCCCTGCGTAACCCTTAAGCGCCAACTCGCCTCATCTGTACGCTTGCAAATCCTCACTACCTCTTCATCCCTGCAAAATCTTCCTAAAGATATGCTCAAAGTCGTTGCTCTAGCGCAGGGATGGGGAGGCAGATGCTGGAATGAGGATTTCCGTATACTTTCTGGAAGCTTTAAGCTTCTTAATGCTCCTCCACCCTCTTCTTCGCGTGATTCAAGGTTTTCTACCTTTTCACCTTTTAATTCATCAAATAACTGGCCTCCAGCTCCGAAACGTTTTCAAAAAAAGACCAAAAAACAGGTAGTGATACCTTCTCTTGAAGATGGCTATAAGATCCATCTTTTGTGCAGGAGAGAGTCTATGAAAGACCTTCTGCGTAATTCTCTGTTGAAGCAAGAAGAGGGAGAAGAAAGCTTGAGTTTATTAGTTACAGGCCCTAATCACAGGGCTAGCGAAAACTCCACGGTTCCCCCAATTTACCGGCTGAATAAGAGTCTGAGAAGTCATCCGTATGATGCTTTTTTCTCATCCAGAGATAAAGTTTTGGTGAGTAACATCTCTATTCCTGATGCAGAATTGGATAAAAAAACTCTCAGAGAAGAGGAAAATTTTCTTCATTCAGGAAAAAAGATCTCATCTGCTTATTCAACCTTGACTCAAAAAGCAACACAAGGCGCTTCAAATGGGAGCTCCTCAAGTCGCGAGGAAACTATGGAAAAGTGTCTTCTTCCTCTTCTTGCTAGAAATGAAGAGGCGTTTCCACCTCCTTTCATGGGAGAGAATTCGGAACTCTCTCATAAAAAACGCGCACACGAAGAAGGAGAAAGCTCAGCTGAATCTTACTATTCCACTGTTTCTGACGATTCATCAGAGCTACTAGCTGGAAAAAGCTCTTTTTCTGAAGAGTTAAAGACTGGCTTCATTGAAGCTCTAGAAAAAGAGATTAATTACATCTTCAGATATATTATACAGTGGGTTCCCTACATGAAGCAAGTTTCTAATGATGATCTTTTGTTCCCTCAACGAGATATTCTGTTGAAATTGAAGGGATTTTTGTGGAAAATGGTTGAAGATAACCTTCTTCCTCGAGCTATGATCCCTCCAATACTCATTGCCTTCATGCAGATCAATTTTCCGCTATCGAAAGAGGTGTACGTACACCTCTTTTCCCTCTTGGATATGGAAGTGGTAAACAGTGAGAATGCAGTCTTGCTCATGCAGGCTTTCCTCCTGCTGAGAAGAAGTTATGAAGCTGTTGATAAGGTGGAGATTCAGCAGCAGTGGGAATCAAAAAACAAGTCGATGAAAGAGAAGAAGACGGCTTCGAGGGAGCATTTCTTCATTGAAGATGAAGGTTAGGTTGGGGTTTTATGGGAAATCGGTTCTAGAGAGATTGGGAGAAACAAGTAGAGAGACACAATGAGAGAAAGAGAGAGATAGAGAGAGGAATAGAGAATCAGTGAGAGGCAATGAAGATAGATAGAGAGAGGCAGAGCTGCAAAGAAGCAGAGGCAGAGAGAAGCAGAAATAGTCAGAAGCAAAGTGCCAAAAGAGAGAGGAAAAGATATAGTTTTAGAGCTACGCCTTTAACTGAAGCTATAAAAGCAGAGGCACCTAATTATAGCGAGAAACACACCCACATGCATCTATACTGATGCTAGTGAAGCGAAGGACCAACCCAGAGAAGTGAAATAAGATACTTCCTTCCGTCCTATTGAGATTTCACATCATTGCTCTGTTTCTTCTTTTAATGTTTGCTTCATTGTATGGATCTAATGAAGAGGTTTAATGATAGCTTCTTCGAGTACATTTCTTTGAAATTTGGTGCATAAAGCATCCTCTTCAAAATACACTGATTTTTTGTTTGAAACATCAGTTTCTCGCTTGATTCCTAGGCAAAATTTCATCAAGAAACCTCTTCTACTCTACTTTTCTCAGACTTCGCTATCCACACTGAAACTGGGAAGAATGCCTTGCAGGAAGAGTTATCTGCACCTTTTGCCTCTCCCAAGCATGTAGATGGTAAAAAACATGGAAAGAGGAGGAAAAATTCAAACATCTATGATCATAGTAAGCAATTCTAGCATCTCAAGTATAAGAATGAGGCAGCAGAGCAGTGTGTGTATACGTGGGTTGCGTGTAAAGCCAGTGAGGAGTTTATTCTACTTTTTTTTGAACGTCAGATTCAATGTTACGCGTAGCAACTCTTTGATAAGCTGTGTGTCACACACGCAGCGATGGTGCTTTACAATGGAGAGGTATTATTATTTGTGCTCCACACACATGCTGGGAGTGCTTAACACACCCACCACCCACACCCTACCCAGGCCCCACCCGCACCCCGCACACACACCCAAATTCCCCTTTTTATGCCCAAAACTCCACAAAAGTTATACAACACACATCAACTCCTCTCAATACCGAAGAGTTCTCCCATTCCTTCACACAAACATAGAGTTCCATTCCTCCCTGCCATCAAGTGTGTGTGTTAGCCACAGACGAGCAATCACTGCTTTGAGAATTCATTACTTGCCTTCCTCTTGCTCTGAAAATTAGGCTGTTTTTTCAGCCTCCTTTTCTCCTGCTTCTAACCTTCAATCTTAAGTTTTTCAAATCTTTTCCCCATCAGAAGTTTACGATCTTTTGCAAAGGAATGAAGCCTTTTTTAACGCTATACTAGCTGCCTGCTGTACGAGCTCTCACAAAGGCATATATTTGGATGAGTCTCAGCTGTTAGAGGTATTAGCTTTGATGAAGCATTTTAACTTCTTTTCGCTAGCGTTCACCAATATGATTGGTGAAAGGTTGAAAGAGCAGTTTTCCTTGTTTTCTGAAGATCAAATCGGGGAGATTTCGCGTGTGTTATGCTCCATAAAGCGATCTAGCGAGCAGCCTTTCAAGCTGCGCACACACTACATTGATCCTGGTAGCATTGAGCCAGGAAACAGGAAAACCTTTAGCAGGCTTTATGGTCTTTCTTCTCCGCACAGTAGAAATGCTTCTGAAGATGTTGAAGAGCTTTTATTGAATAGGGAAGCTTCGCAAAGGCATGATGGTGAGCTCTAACGTCTTGAAGGGTGTTTTGGATGCCGTATTTTTGGAAATATCTGTCCATTGGTGTGTGTGTGTTTTGGTGTGTATTGGTCTGCTTTTTTGTTTCTGCTTGCGTGTTTGTGTATGGTGGTTATGGCGGCATCAGTGTGTGTATACGCCTGTGTTACTATGTGTCTGGTGGGTGTGGTGAAATGTGTGTATGCTATTACGGCGTATGGTGTGTAAAGCAACATATGTGTGTGTGATGTGTATGTTCATGTTTATGGTGAAATTTCTGTGCGTATACAATGTGTATGATAGTCTGTTCTGTATGTTAATACCTATGTTGGTGTGTGCTTTTTTTGCTATTATATAGTAGTTGGTATGCTGATATGTGTGTTTATGCTAATGCTGATGGTAATGTGTGTTGCCTCTGCTTGCCTGAGGTCTAATATGCGCAGGGTTTCGTCGTGTCATCTTTTTATATCTCGGTTTGACACTGCCTGTAATTCGCTTAGTGGTTGTGAGTCTGTGAATCGGTTGGTGTGTGTATCTACATGCCATTGTGTGTGTCGAAACATCTATGCATATGCATGGACTGCTTTGTGTGTGTGTGCCTAAATACCTTTTTGTATATGTACAAGCGCATCTTTCCTTGTATTAATGCATATCTTCAAGTTTTAATGGATTTATCAACGTTCTAGGACCTAAGGAAGCTACAGAATACCTGGATTATCTCGAGATACCCTCTTCTCTTGAGATAGTTAATATCCCTGCTGCTAATCTAATTCCTGCTTTTACTTCACAAAAAAGCGGTAACCTCAGAGTTGTTGCTAGTCTCCCTGAAGAAACACCACGCACACGTTTCAAGTATGCTTTAAACTTGAATACACATAGTTTTTTCTCAACCCAGAAATCTGCTGTAGCCTCTCCACCGTTGATGAATACTAAAGCATATCAAGAATCTTCCCGTATCTCTTCATCAAAGAATCTGTCTTCAGCTTCTTCAACTTCCTTATCTTTTTCATCTGAGAATCTTTCTTCATCTTCATCATCGTTTGAAGATTTCTACGCTCCAAAACACCTCTCGTTAGCGGCTAACAACAAACCGGTACTCAAGGGTTCAAACTCTCTCCTTGAAGATCCAGAAGTCACTGCTTTCGCTCATTTTAAGGCTTATAGAGATGAAATCTCTGCCTCTGTGAAAGCTTCATCTTCTACACTTATACCTGCTTTATCTAGTCAACTGCCTTACGTGCTACACGAGTATACCTACTACAATTTGATTGATTTAGCCGAATTTTACCATCAATTCAAAGTTGAAGATGGAGAAATGATCATGAGGTTTGGTGCTGAGGCTTGGAAGCACGTATTCAAGATGCGTTATGGATATCCAGCCAAAGCGTTGAAGGTGTGTGTGTGCGGGTATGGGTGTGTTGATGTGAGCATATGTGGGTGTGTGTGGGTGAGTGAGGGTGTTTGGGTTTATATTAGTGTGTGCTTTAGTTTATATGACTGTATGGTTGAGCGTAAGTTTGTTGGTGTGTGAGGCTTGTTTGCGCTCCAGTCTTTTTGCAATCTCTCCTTACCGTCCTAGCTGTTTTCTTTTCTCTTAAGGTATTGGCCTTCTTAGAGACTGCTGATGATCGCACATTCCGTTCTTTGATACGTAATGTCCCTAGAATCCTAGGCTTTAAGTGGCCAGCTGAATTGATAGCAGAGACTCTCGTAGCGTGTGCTATAGTCGGGCATCAAGGTGTGTGTGTGTCTGCTTTGTAACTGCGAGTTACTCTGTGTTCTCATGCTGATTTTGCTTGTATTGATGAGAGTATATGTGTGTATGGGTTGTGTGTTTGTGCTGTATGTCTAGTATCTGTATGTCTGGTTTTTGTGTGCCTATGCTGTATGCCTGGCTTGTGTGTGTGTGCTGTATGTATATTTTGTGTATTTCTTATCTGCTGTACGTCTGGCTTTGGTGTGTTGGGTTTGCGCCTATCTTGGCGAGCTATTACTCTTATATCTATGAGCTTAAGAAAATTTTGATGAGACTTTTCTTACTCCAGGCTGTTTCGCACTCTTCATGCCATAGTGTGGGTGCATGTGCGTGTGTGCGTGCGGCTCATATTGCCATTCTAATGTTTTGTTTGTGCAAAATTCCCTCGAGTTTACTATTCTTTCGCCATATACATTTCAACTGGTTTAGCTTGTGTGTGTGTGTGTGTGTGTGGTTATTTTTGCATTTGGTTGTAGATATTCATGTGTGTTAATCTGTATATTTCTGTGAAAATGTTGCTTTAAGTCCTCTACAATAATATGTTAGAAGTAGTGAATTTTTGTTTTCAAGCTGTAATAGCAGCTCTAGACTAGGATACTCTACTAACTCTTCATCCTCTACTTACATTTCTGTGTACGTACACCTCCAGTTTCTTTTCATGCAATTTTTTCTGTGTTTTTGCCAGGAAATAGAGTATATGAGAAGCTATCACAGTATCTTCAGCAAAATCGCATACAAGAGCTCAAAGATCCTGACCTTGTGTGTGATCTTGTGATGTCTCTCGCACACGTAAAGAGAGTAGATCAACCTCTATTTACTCAAATCGTTGACTCTGTTAGGCGAAACCCTTCTTTCATGCATATGGAGCATCTTCTTTCTATCTCAAGGTTAGAAAGGAATATTTTTCCGGTGGTTTTCGGATGTATGTACATCCGAAAAACCATGACTGTAACTAGACACTGTGTGTGATGCTCGCTAGCACTGCTTTTAGAATCCTTTTTTTTGTATGCGATTTAAGCTTGAATAGGTGTTATTAGCGATTATGTTGATGCAGCCTCAATGCTTGAATTCTGGCAGAATGTACGTATAGTGTGCGAATGCTTATATTTCAAGTGTTGGTTGGCTATAGTTGGGGATACTGTAGTGTTGCTATACCAGCAGCTAGGATATCTTCGGTGTGTGTGTGTGCGTGTGTGTGCTTGCATGCCCCTATGTGTATATTTATGCATATGCATATGTGTGTGTATCCTATCCATATACATTGAAATACAGCGTGTTTCGCGTTTCTGTAAAGAGGCATCCCCGAATATTTCACCTGGACATCATTCACCAATCTAAAGAGATTTCCTACCTCTTCTTCTAATTTCCTTCTCGTAATGTTTGACAGCACATTCTCTTTGCGCCGCTCGAATAGCTGTATGTGTGTGTCTAACTGGAACACTGCTCTTTGTAGCGCTGGTGCGCAATAGCGGGCTAAATGTACCGTTTTTAGTTTATTTAGCCAGTACTCTTCACTCTCGTTTACCTCTCTCCATCTCTCTCCATCTCTCTCAACCTCTCTCCATCTCTCTATATGTGTGTATCTTTTCTCTCTCTCAAGATACACCAATCTCTTCTATTTAGCCCTTTATTGCTACAGCTTGAAAGCGAATCTTTCTCGACTTTAAAGACGATGAATCTTCTCGCTTGCTCTATGTCCTTCCCTCATCTTTATCTCCTATATTTCTTCGTTTTACAGGGATTTTGCTGATCTAAAGTATCACTCTGCCGCATTACTCAACATGGTAACTACGGACCCCCGAAGGATAGCACAGCTTGGGGGTTGCTCTGCTTCTTCTTTGGCTTATTTGCCCTTCATTTTAACATCATACGACACGCCACAGAAGAAGGACATATTAAGGATTGTGTGCGAAGTTTTATTGAGCAAAAAAAGAAAGAATGGCTATCAGAGCAGCCGCAGTCATCTTAATAGCGATATCACTGAAAAAGTTAAGGCATCTTCACACTACGGCAGAAGTGAGGCCACTGTATCTTCTTCATCTTTAAATTTGAGGTTTGCTTCATCTTCTGATTCTGCTTCTTCGTCTTCTGATTCTGCTGCTTCTAATTCTGCTGCTTCTCTTTCTTCTCTTCGTTCTCCTTCTCCCCCAGCATCCACTGAAGATTTTTCGCTTGCTAATCAATACGAAGCGTTTGAGAACTTTCAATCTGCCCCTTTTGCTTCTCCAAATAGACTTGAGTTTCATCAGCTTGGAGGAAATGATGATAGATCTGCTTCAATGAGAGTTGAAGGAGTAGTAGAAGCGAAGAAATCTGCTGGTGTACGTACAGCCCCCATGAAGGCATCATCTTCAATGAGTGAAGAAGATGAATTCAGAAAGAATGAAGACTTTAAAGACGAGGAGGGTATAGGCACTGAATCTCCTACTACCCATCCCCAGGCTTCACTTTTGATGAAACTGAGGAGAACCCGAGTTAATGCATGTCATATGGTGTGTTAGTTTGAGAGCGGTAGTCTCTGTGTTTAAGATATCTCCCCTCAAGTATTTTTGGTATGTGTGTCGTGTCTGTATCGTGTGTGGGTGTGCCGTGTGTATGTGTTTACATATTACGCTCAATTGTTTTGATGTGAAAAAGTCTTTACTATTATTTGAGAATAGCATATGGCCCTTGAGAAGATCCTGTGTGCGCGTATGTTAAAATTAGCAGCTTATTCAGTTTTCTGTACGGAAGCGCTTTCATGGTAAACAAGCTAAATACCTGAGCAGATTATGTGTAAGGCTTATACAAGGGTTAGCCTCCTCGAGCACGTGTGTGCATCTACAAATATACAAGTGCACACAAATTCTGTGCTTCTGAAGTTTGAATGCGCCTATGCATAATAATGAAGAGGGGATGATACGTTCATCACTCCTCGGCAAGCAACCGAGATGTTTTCGCTGCTTTATTTGTCTGAAAATCTCACATTATTCGAAGGAAATCGGTAGAATAAGCATCTTATTTGAAGTATCTAGAATAGCTTTGTGTGTTAACGTATTCCCCTGTTTTTCACTTGTTAACTCTTTCCAATCTCTTCACGTAGGCTTCTGCTAACAGCAGTACTCAAGAAAGCGTCTCTCTCCCTGAAGGAAGAGAAGAAGGCCCTCCTTCTTCACGGAGGAGAAGTTATATGAGTGACACCCTACTGCGTGCGAAATGTCTGGCGATATCAAGGCGATCTGAAGCTGCTGGAGATTCTCCAAGATCTGAGCGTTTAGTCGCTGCTCCAAATGATTCCACTGATAAGTCAACTTCTGGCTATATGCAGCGTGTGTCTTCTACCTCTCATACTGCTACTTCTGCTACTATTTCTGCTGATTCTGCTGCCTCTTTCACTATTGCTACCTCTTCTTCTGCATCTTCTTTTTCTGCCTTTCCTACTTCTCCTTCTCTTTCTTCTTCTCCTCCCTTTACCCCTTCTTCCCCCCCTCCTACTCCCTCCTCTTCTTCTTTCCCTTCTGCAAATCCGGAAGAATCATCAAATGACGCCTTTTCCACTATTAAAAAGGCTACTACCTCCACCACTACCGGCAGTACATTGAAGCGTCCTCTATATAGTAGCAACTCCGCTAAAGCTACTTCATCTGCCGCACACGCACCTCCTTTTCAACCAGTAAAAAGTGATGGCAATCTCCTCCCTCATCCTCCTAAAGCTATTTTTCACACCCTCACAATGGATGAAGCAGTGTTCTTCCTCAGAGGCTTAGATGAGCTGAAGATGCGAAGTTTGAAGATTCTGGACAGTTTTTCAGTGTTTTTACTAGAAAATATGAGGCATTTGGAGCCATCTCATTTGCCATCTATCTTCCATGCCTTTGGTAATGTTGACTATCAAAATGACAAGCTGAAAGTTATTCTCGACGATACTTGCAAGAAGGTGTGGATAGCTGAATGAGCTTGTAAATCGTGTGTGTGAGGATGTTTGAGGGCTTTGTTTTTTGTGTGTAGAAAGCATGTGTGGATTTTCTGAGGATTTAATGGGAAGTATAGTGTTTTTTCATATCTGTGTGATATTTTTGTGTATTTCTGAAAAGCAATTACATTCTGAAGGGGATTTAATGGGAGTTTTAGTTGTATGTAATAAGTGTGCGTTATTGATGTATGTGTAAAGTATGTGTAACATTTTAAAGGGAGTTTCCTGTATTTGTGATGCGGATGTGTGTACCATCACATAGTCCATAGTGTATTTGCGCCTTCGTGGAGTTTTTTTGGCGAATTAGCATACGTAAGATCTCTGTGATAAGTGTGCGCACACTCACTATGAACTTGAGCCGAAAAGTGTGTTTGTTGCGGTGATTAAGCATGGCTCATTCAATTTTTTTTCAGTGTGTGTTTTTAGTGTTGCTTAAGATGTTTGTGATACAAAATTACTTCAAGTGTTCATTCAGATGGCCAGTAGACTGAGTGACGTTGAAGTACCCTGCTGTCTATGGGGGACCTTTACCTGGGGCCTTGGACCCTTCAACAGTGAAGGCTTTATAGCGTTGCTTGATCGGTTTCTTGGAAGTCATTTAAGGCTAGAAGGTCAATATCTCCACCTTATGCAGGTTATAGAAGCGATATTCTACTTTTGTGTGTATTTGCATGTGTGTGTGGGTCACTGAGATCGTGAGTTTCACCATGCGTGTTTTTGTGGGTCGCTTTTTGTATTTGGGGTCACTGTGTTTGTGAGGGTTACCGTGTTTGTGTGGGCCACAGTGTGTGTCGCTCTGTGTGTGTGGGTGACAGTGTGATTGTGTGGGTCATTCTGTGTGTGTGGGTCGCTTTTTGTGCTTGAGTTACTGTATGCATATTATGGATCACTATGTGAATATGTGTACCACTGTTTGCATATATGGGCCACCGTGCCTCACTGTGTGCATCTCCCTGTAAATATCACGCTCTAATCCATTTTTTTCCTATTCTGTGTGTGTGTGTGTCATTTCTCTTCATTCTTCTGGTCTCTCTCTTCTCTCAGGTTTTAGCTGCTTCTCTTCGCATGGATGCCTTGAAGAAGTCCTCAAAGAGGTTTCCAGAAGCGGCTTACAAGTTCTGCACTACAATAGAGACTTCATATCCGTGGAAACCGATGATTCTTGCTGATAAGGCAACCTTATTCTTGGAAGAAGCATCTTCTTACTTTCACAAGAATAAGATTCCACACGCAGTTAATCACTTCTTTCCACCATATACTATTGATATAGCAATCTCCAGCTCTTCTTTCTCTTCTAATCAGTATAGCATCCACAATCGGAGTAAATCAAGTATGTTTCATGCATCTAACGATGTTTGGTCATCTTCTTCGTCGCAAAATATGTTGCAGGGAAAGCTACAAAAGTGGGTTTTTGGAGAAGATGAGTTTTACGCTGAAGATATGACTCTAAAGGATAGCAGAATAAGGAGTTTGCAAGAAGCTGGCAGTTTAGCTGCAAAAAACTCAGTTTCTCTTCCTTTTCCTGCGAAGAAGGTGAAGAGAAGGAAAGCATCTTCTTCGCCTGATGACTCCTCTTCTACTGATTCTTCTTCGAATCTATCTGCTAGATCGTGTGATGGATCTCATCGCGGGGGAGGCGTGATAGCAAGAAACAGAGGCGAATTTGATTCTCTGGAAAATCCGTTGAAAACGAAGATGAAAAAGAAGATGGAGAAAAATGCGGATTCTAGGATTGGGGGGAGGATTCATGTGGGCTCTACTGATTCAGCTATTGGGGAAATTTCAGAGGAGATTTTTGATGAGAGCCTCATGCTAGGCGAGAGGCATGAAGAGAGTGTGAATAGCTCTGTTAGAAAGAATGGAAAGCGAGATGATTCCACATTGCTTGGAAATAGTAGTGTTTTTCGAAACGGAGTAGAAGAAGCGGGAGAAGATGTTGGGGAGGGAGAGGAGGATGAAGAGGGAGAGAAAGACGAATGGGAGGAAGAAGCGGGAGAGCAAGAAAAATTGGAGGAAGAAGAGGGAGACAAAGAAGAGGGAGAGCAAGACAAATTGGAGGAAGAAGAGGAGGAGGGAACGTCAAGCAGTAAATCGATGGCCATTATGCAAGACACAGTTGGGACGGATTTTGCTATTTCTCTTGTGTATAGAACAGGAGCTAGTGTTGATGCTTTAGTAAGCAAAAATGTTAGAGTATACAATAGAGACGGCCAGCCCCTAGTGTTTGATTCGAGAACTGGAATCGCATGCTACCGAGAGATTGCCTATCATTCACACTTTAATCAAATAAATAATGGTAAGTATTAGGAGGTGTGTGGATGCTACCTTGTGTGCATTGTGTTGCGTATGAAACAGTACGAAAAGGAATTATGCGAGTTTGAGTGAATGAGGTTTATGCGTATCCTGAAAGCATGTTGGGTGAAGTGTGTGTGTGTTGGTGTGTGTCTACATGTTGCGTGTGTCTATGTGTTGCGTGTGTCTATGTGTTGCATGTGTCTGCGTGTTACGTGTATCTGTGTGTGTTTGTATGTTTTCTTGTTCACTAATCTGTGCTAAAGTTTGTTGAGATGTCTTCGTGTGTGTCAATTTTTTTTCCTATTTCCAGAAATCTGAATATATTGCTCTCTCCTCTGTTTTAGACATCATGCTCGTCTTCTTGTGCTTTCTTTTATTTCCTATGCTAACTTATTCATCTTCATTGCAGGGCACCTGATAGCTCCCTTCATTGGAAGTGAAGGTGGATTTCCGCGAATGCATGGAACAGCTATCTTCCTTCTTGATAAGATTGATAACATCTACTTCACAGAGTTGGAGTCTTCAAATGATGTTTTTTCTTCAGAAGAAAAAGCCCAATCTGGTGAATCTTTAGCGTTTAGAGGTGCTAATTCTCAGGTCTCGCAAAAGCTGAAGCTAGCAGCTTATGAGAGAGTTCGGTTAGCCTTTTTTCCGGGGTATTTTTTCTGGAATAGTTGTGCACGTACACCTCATCAGGGGGAGTAGTAGAACTTTTTGATAGGCTATTATTCTTCATCCATGGGAGGTTTCTCGAATCACTTTCTAATGAATTTTTCCATCATTTATAGCTGCATAAGCGAAGGGATATCATTTGGGAAAGAGCACTTTAAGCCCGTTAGTTTTTGTTGGTGGGATTGCAGTTTTTATCAGCGATAACATGAAGATATAGGGGGTTGGTCTAGGAGTTTGTATTGTTATTGCAAAGAAGCAGGCAGGAAGAGTTTGTGCTGATAAAGTATAGCAGAAAGTAGGCCGGTGCTTGTGAAGAAGGAAATTTCTTGTTTGAGTTGGATATCAAGTATCCACCTGTGCTAAAATCATGGCTATCTTTTCTGTAAACTCTCATATGTGTGTTTATGCCTGTGTGCGCGGGTTTGTTTGTGTGTTTGGGTTTATTTGTGTGTGTTTTTCTATATATTTGCCTCTTTTTTTGTGGCTGCATGTGCGTTTGTATATCTCTCTAGGTATTATATCTCTATATCTCTAAGCGGGTCTCTGTGTTTCTCCGTTTCTTTCTGTGCGTGTGCCTCTACGCGCCTCTGTGCGTGTCTCTCTCTAGTGTGTGTCGCCCTCTGTGTGAGTGTGTCTGTAGCCTTGAGTCTATGTATAACTGGATTTTTTTCCTTATGCTTCTACGAATCTATGCAAAATTTATGCTGCTTTTCACCCTTTTTTATGACCCCTCACTCATTTATTTTGTGTGTGCAGGGAGGAATTATTGGAGAAGCTAGGGTGGCGTGTAGGCTACCTGCCGTTCAATCTCTGGGGGGAATATTAAAATTGTTTTACGATATCGCCAAGGAGCTGTAGACATACATAGTCACTATTTTAAGGAGAAAGTAAAGAGGATATCATCTTGAAGCTTTCATAGGGATCTTAGAGCTCTTTGATACGCTTGGCAGCGTGCTTTTTGATATCTCTACCACTACATCATAGGCGACATATTCATTGCTATTTGAAGCTTGTTTGTGTGCGAATGATCCCACATACGACATGTGTGTGTATATTGTTTTATGCTAATGTTTCGTCATAATATAGTTATTTTTACAAGTTTTTCTAAAGGTGACTCCACTAGCTAAACCAAAGCTATAATTATTCGGAATCCTTGTGGCCTCCTGCTGAAATATGAGTGAGGTATGGCCTACCTCAGCTGAGGCATTACTTTGGAGTGTGGATCTCGTTTGTTAGTATAAAGTTAAATTAAGCCTAGAATAGCTATGAGAAAGAAGCTGGAGCTTCTATTCTAAAGTTTGAATCTCTTTTGTTAGTATCACCTTAAATTAAGCCTAGAATATCCTCAAGCACAAGAAGCTGAAGCTGCTATTTTGAAGCCTAAATCTCTTTTGTTAGCATAAACTTAACTGAAGCCTAGAATAGCCTCAAGAAAAGGCGACTGAAGTTATTGACCTGGAATACACTTCTTTTGCTGCTTGAAGCTTAAAATCCCCCTGGAATTGCTGAAAAATAGCACTTTGTGTAATTTTAGGCGGAATACTTGGCATTCCTCATTTTGCAGACGAATTTCGCTTAGTTTCATTCTTTCAAGAGGATGAATTCTACTATGCGATGCTTGATTTACCGGTCTTTTTACAAGTGTCACTAGCTACTTTCCCTCTTCCTAAATCGGCTTTAATCTAGAGAGAAGTATTTTCGTAAAACAGTCGTGCTTTTGAACAAATTTTTGCACTTCTTTGTTAGCTTGATAATTTGTAAGCAAGATTCTGATTCTGGTCGCGGAGTTCGTGTCTCGGAGTATTCCATGGCTTCTTTCAGTATTGCGTATACGTTTTTTCCCGGGGTTTCACGCCTTCCTTCTCATTTATCTTGTGTGTGTTTGAATGTTTTTATTATGATCGTGGGTATATGTTCGCCGATCTCGAAAATTCTCCCTTGATTTTCATGTCTACCCGATGCTTTTTGGATTTTTTGAGTGCAAACGCACCCCCCCCGTCGATATTTCTGCTTGTTTTTGATTGTCATTTTTGTTCTTTTAGTGTGTTGTTACCGTATGGCAGCTGTTGTTCCAGTAAAATTTTACTCACTGCGTATCCTTTACAAAGGCGACAAAATATAATAAAAATTTCGAGGCGATTAGACGAGAAGTTTATTTTTTCTCTTTTGAACGCGCTGTTTTTATTCCGGAATTCGTTCGAAATGAAGGAATTCTTGATTTGAATACAAAGACAATTGAAAAGGAATTTTTCCGCATTTCTTCGTCGAAAATATGTCCATAATACTGCGGTGTATATGCTTTTTAATTCGAAAAGTAGTTGCAATTAAAGCAGTGAGCACTCTTGTGTGCATGCCGAGGTAACTACCCTCTTGTTGAAATACGCTATACAAGAAGGCTTCAACCAAATCCAAAACTTAAGGGAAGCTTCTCTATAATCTGCGAAAAATCTCTTAAATAATTTGATGTTTTCAGGGCGTTTTGAGGGAGCTGTTCAATGAATAGTGTGTTACATTGCTTATATGGAGGGGTGCGATATTTTTGTATGTGTGCCTGATTTGAGAGTGTGTGTGTGCGGGTTATTTGTCGATTTGAAGAGTATGTGTGAGTGTGGGTTACTTATCAATTTGAAGGGTGTGTATTGGTTGTCATTCGATTTGAAGAGTGTGTATTGGTTATCAATTCGGATTAAAGCGTGCGTGAGCTTCCCAACCCGATTAAGAGAATCTATTCTTCCTCATCAAATTTTGCAGCATGATGTGCTTCATATCCTCCCCAGATTTAGTCCCGACATGTTCTTTTCCAAACATTCTCTTCAGAGCAGCTTAAAATAGCCTCTTACTTTTTTTCAAAACGCTAGTAAAATGCCAGATAAAAGCATAGCAGATTAAGCTACGAATAGTTGCAACTACTACTGTATATACTCTCTCATAAGCTCTATCTTTTATCGGGTAAACTCGCTTAAAAGTGATTTGTCTCGAAATGCAGACTATTTAGGCATTTTAGGAGGCAGGTCAGAATCGGCAGCTCAAGCATGTCTAGAATTATATGCCTTTGAATTTTACTTTCAAAACGTAAGAATTTTGGAGGTATCGAGTGTCTGACGGGAAATTTTGTCATTTTGGTTACGGCAGCTTCAAATAAGTGAAAATGCAGCTCCTTTGACTTTGGTGGTACACATGCTGCATCTAATTGTAAAAACCAAGTAGATGGAACCTCATTTAATGAGCAGTTGAAACGGTCCTTTTAGTCAGCAGTTCAAACTCCTTTTATTCAGTAGCTTAAACCACTCTTCATCAGCTCCTAAAATCCCTCTTCATCCACTCCAAAAACCGCGCTTATCAAAATAAAAGCTGCCTTTTTTTTTTACTTAATAATGATGATCTTACAAGTGACTAGTTGAGTAATCTCTAGCTATATACTCAACACTAACACACAAGCCGTCAAAGTTTTGGGAATCGAATTTGTTCGCTTTCAGCATCGTAAAGGGCAAAAGCTCTTCTTTCAGTCTATCTTCTTGACGTAAACACTTGAACTTGGCAGTAATCATCAAAAAATTGGCTTCAACTTGCCTCCCGTTAGCGGTATAGTGTGTGCTGAGGTGCATGCAGGGAGCAGTAAAAATCAATTCTTTAGTGTCTTTTGTATACGCTGAGAAACGAGGCGAATTCTTTTGATTTCCCGTGAAAAAGTATAGCATATATTAGTTAATACAGCTAGAGCTGCTTAGCGGTTTGCTGCTTTCGAGAAATGAAGTTCGAAGCAGAAAATTTCTTTTTTTCTCGCACTTTTGAGCTTTGAATTGCAGTCTCACGCGCTACTCTATGGGTTTTCATCATATGTTGAGTTGTAGTAGTAAGGCGATTCTGCTTCAATTAGCATTGTGCGCCTCTGTTTGGACTCGCATCATTTCACTGTTTTCGCTTCCTGCAGATAGCTGTACTCCCCGTGGATATAGCACAATCAATTCCTCTGAAAGGAGCAAATGCAAAGGCTCTAGACTGAAATAGTCTCCAGAATCATAGAAAGAGCGTGATATGCAATAAAAAATCATGGTGTGTGTGTAAAATGTATTGAAAAGTGTGCTACCTTACTTGAACTTTTCAATGCTACATGGAGAGCACACCCTTATGCGTGTGTGCGGTTGTGGAAAATCAAAAAATAAGCTTTTGAATTCGATTTTTTGCAGTTTCCTGGGAATAGGCCATTAAATCAGTGATGAACTGGTAGTAGCATTGCGAAAATACTTGGTTTAGGAAATTCTACATTAAAGTGAGGGAGTCTAGACCAGGTACTCCACCGGATGCTGCTAAACGGTGAGTATAACCTAATTAAAAATTCTCTTACGAGCTTCGCTCCTACGGGACAAAAAAATGTCTTTAGGTTGGACCCTCGGCAGAATATATTCTGAGCTACAAAATACTCACGAAAGTATACCGCTTTACATCACGCACTTTCGGGAAGGCCATTAAAAGCATTACGACTGCCAGTATTAGCATTGGGTGACAGCAAAACACTAGTGAAGTAAAAACCCTAGCTCGTATCATTAAAAATCCGGGACTCAGAATAACAACAAAATGTTGCTGCAAGAAAGCTTGGCTCTTAACGGTTGCTCAAGTGCCAGATATTACGGCACTGTAGCTCACGGTCAAAAGAAAAAAGACTGCTATTCCAACAAATTAATTATATGTTGATAGTGATAGGTGACCTTGCAAATTATTTGCCGGTCGTTAATTAAGTTCATCTAAAATAACACACGCATCATCCCAAATAAAATGCATTGTTACCTCTACTCATGCCCTAAGATAGTTATATACAAGATATATATATACAGAACATTGGACTATCTTGCACCCCACGTAATGAAAATAGTAGGAAGTTATAGTGCAGTTAACATACACGTGTTGAATTGCAATGTTGCCTTAGAAGCTCTCAGCAATCTCCACAGTGGAGAAGCACAGTGGAGAAGTGTACTACGAAGGCACCTGAGAGACGCATCATATAAAAGAAGCAGAGTCTGTAGTGCGCAACACCAGCTCCAGAGGTTGATAAAATAGCAGGGCCACGATACGGCAGATTTCTCTAGGGTACTGCTTACGTTTGAAAGGAGCACCTATAATTAACGGATTAGCGTTAACATAGGCGTTCGGCACGAAGGAACATCGCTAGCACTAACTCTCACCATTAATGCAGCGTTCGTGCAATAAGTTTGCAAAAGCAGCACATAAGCAGTAGAATGAAATTGCTATAAAATACCATAAGGTTTCCACTACTTAAACACCTAGACAAAGGAGTTTGCGTGCCTCAGCACGCTGCTAAGCAAACGGGAGGGTCCCCATAGCTGCTTCATCGAAAAAATATATGAGCAAGGAATTTACTTAAGCAGACACCCTCGTACCCCATAAGACAAGGGTAAAAATCTACAAAAAAAATTCAAAACGTCTGTTTGCCTATATCCAAGCTTTTTACGCCATTGCACTATTCTTCTCAGCAGAGACTTCGTCACATTTGTAGTCGTTATTCCGCGTCATCACCGGTGCCACTAACTTCAGTCATGCTTACCTCCCAAGTCAATAACCAGTTTTAAACTCTATGAAACGCTCAAAAAGATCACCACAGGGCTTTTATTATACCCAAACGACAGGAAGTCAATGTTTAGAACCCTTAAAGATGCCCAAAAATAAATTAGTCCGTGGCGTACATAAGCAGTGCAGGTCGCTACTGCTATGATCTTCCCATGGATATACACAAAGTAAAAGCTATGATTCACCAAAAAAACACAAAGAATGCTCTAATTAAGAAGTAAACCTGTTCTACAGAAAATGTAGCAGATTATGATACATGGAAACAAATCCTTGCATTTCTTGACAGCGGTGCCTTAACTAACTCCTGGAGATACTCGTCCCGCGCGACCATAAACTAAATTCTGCTACAGCCAAAGGATAGGTACATCGTTATTGAGGCATTATCTGTACTAGGTTGCGTGTTGAGTGCGAAAAAAATTTTTCTTCCAATCTCAGCAAGACTGATGTTACATTATATAAAGTAATTCTTTTGGATGCCTTCAAAATGCATAATGGGTAACTAGTACGCTGAAACATTCAGCAGCAAACCGCAAGCACCAAAGCATCGCCTCAGAGAATCAGCAAACGAAACACAACGTAAGCAACGAACAGTATCGTACTTTGCACAAAGTATCACAACAGGCAAAACATTGCACAAACAGCGGATAAATAACGATTTTATTTAAGGTTACAGCATAAACACTCACCTATACACATAATATAAAAGGCACAACACTAACACAGTGGTCAGGCATGTTAGTTCGACGGGAAAAGCACTGTCCCTTTCAGCAATACCAGAGCAAGCATCTGTTATACAATATTTATAAGCACCTGCTTTCTGCATGAAGACACAGGTGTGTCAACATGATTCTTGAGTTGTGTGAAACTCAAAAAACTTGTATATCAGCAGATTTTCCCATAAAGTTTAGTGTGAGAAGCGCAACCATAAGCGTATGAATCAGATGGTAGCAAACGTGCAGCAAAGGAAAAGCATTTGCTTTTCACTGCAAATACCATAAATTTCCCCCATACCTTGAAAGAGTACATCAGAGAGAATGCCTTTCATTGAAAGCAAGAGGAATTATAGATGACGAAAAAAAACTAAAAATACTAGAACTAGTAAAAACAACGCGCGATTATCACAGCAATAAATTAAAAAAAATACTGTTAATTTTTTTATGTTTTTTCACTGGGAAGAAGGTATAGAAGTACAACCTAGGGGCTTATAAAGGCTAAACTAAGACGATATAGAACCGAATACAATATTTCTAGAGGAAAAGCGTACGGGAATAAAGTCACAAAGGAGGGCAAGATAAGAGAATATATGCGCTGTGTAGACATGTCGGTTCATGGCAGCCAACATAGTCTAGAAATACGAGGTGAATTTTGTAAACCACAAAATAGCAAAACATCGTATTATTCTAGCAAGCTATACGATGCTGATGAGAATAACCGAAGCATCATTTGGCAAGCAATTATGCGAATCAGCAAGCCAAGAACAATCAATTCCATTAACGAATAGTCTTAAATAAGCACTGCTGAAAATGCATTCCGGTTCAGGATAAGCTAAAGTCAAAGCATACTACTGCTGAAGGCCCAAACGCACCGTTGAAGCCAAAATTGAGAGCATGCCACTCAACTTTCATGCTCAACCATTACACAGGCAGAAAATTCCTCAAACGAGAACTTCGTCGCACCATAGGATTCAACTCAAAAATGTTGTTAGCCTCTCATGTCAACAGCGTTTCCCCGTATAAGACTTTGCAAACATGCAATATAGTCAAAAAGTATACTACAAAATCGAAACACAAGCATTGGCAAAAACATGAATAACTAATAACCTCTAGAACACACAGCGAGTTCTAAAATAGCTGCAAATAGCGTGACAAAAAGACGTTTCAGACTCGCAAATTCAGCAAAATAGAAAGTTAGGGAAACGAAAATAATTTAAGCTGAAATCCACAATGAATGCTGATACCAATCTAGCATCCGTGCCACACAAACCTTTCAAGGCAAGTAGAAGCCCAACATCAGAAGCATCACCAGATGCAGTACATGCCAAGAAAAAGCCAAAGCATAAAAAATTCCTCCCTTAATAAAATATCACCGTTGCTGAAAATAAACAAAAAAAAATAGAGTATCAACTACATAACGAAATGCCTTCACATACAAGAAAAAGGAGCCAGTAAAAGCATACGGGCAGGAGCGCAAAAACAATGGATGCAAACAGCTTTACTCAAACTTCTTGGTTCAAGCATTATGCAGCACATTTGTCCAAAAATGAGCATACGCAAAGGTAGAATATCCCATACTAAAGACGTTTTCAGCGATCTACACACACGCAAGCAGCAGAAATGAAAAGATACCAACTTCTTGCGTGTGTTCACGTCGCCCATCAATGAGACTGTAAGAGAAGCCAGAAACTCTCTTCAGAGAGCGATAAACGAGATGAGTAATTTCATCTAAAATGACGGAAGAAGTAACACTAGCGGCACACGCGTTTATGCGCCAACTGTCATCACAATCTCCTTTAACTATTCGCATTTAAGCCCCATAAACGCAACATAAGATATCAGTTAATAAACCGAAAACTTATCATCTAAAAATCCTATTTTCGCACACAAAACCCTAATAATAACGCATAAGCACTTAATACATGCATCCCACCAACACATTAGTACCAATCCTATCAGTTTGGCGTGAAGTTACTGCTATCTATTACTATCAGACTGTGGTATAGGCTCAAATTTATAAACATTACTCCAAAAACATAATCTTGCACATGCAGCACACATCTTGCATCTATTAAAATCTTCGATTCACACCTACAATATAATTGGGCAGATGGTGTATTATCCACTCTGTTTTTACCCAATCAGTATTATCATAGCTTAGTATAATGTAGAGTCGTCTTAATAGACATTATAGCCAAACAATTGCACACACAACTTTGATGTAATTCACTACATATATATATAATCAATTATGCACTGCTATAGGCAAGTGAAGTTCCTCAATTTAGACATTCTAATAAAATCAAGTATAGAGCACGCCAAGAACAAGAAAAAAAGAGAATAAATTTATATAAATAGGGCTACTAGAATAAACACAAAAGAGGAAAGCTGATTATCTTTTAATATATATGCCAGCTAATAATATATTAAAAAATAACCTACTAATTTTATCGGAAAAAAACCGCACACTCAGGCATCTAATTTTGCATTCCTCTGGAAAATAAAAATGCAAATTTCTCTATGAATATCACTATTTTTTGCCAGATTTCTAGGCAAACATTCATCACGCAACAAGACACAAACACACACACATGTTAAGGATGATTTCATAAACACTTTTGTGTAAGAGTATATACACAAAAGAACATTTTTGTGTGAGTATCGTTGACTAGCTTCAACTCTTTTATCCCTCTCTTTGCCCTTTAGGATCGTACTTTCATAGATTTCATCAAAAACAGTACAAAGCCCATCTAATCCTATAGCTATGCCTCCATAAGGTGGAGCTTCGTACTGTAATGCTTTTAGTTTATAAACTCTGCATACAACCACCAAAGAAAAGAGCAAGGGCCCGCTAAAGAAGCGAAAAAGAACTTTAAAAGTCTAAATATTCTCGAGCTCAACACTTTTTGAAAGATATGAAGAGCTTCGCTAAAAGCATAAACAATAAAAGAGTAACTTCAAAAGAATTTTTTAGGACTGAAAATGTTTGGTAAAAGAAAATGATTCTTTTTTTTGTGTGGATAAGTCGTCAATCCACCACTAACTAAATGGGGGGGCACGCACACCCCCAAGTGTAGCAGCAACGTCAAGAGTGCAGAGATACATGCATTAATTCCCAGCATCAAGGCACGTGCAACAGCAAGTGGATCTAGAATGGATATAAGGCATAACAAAAGGGTTAAGGAGGCGATAGCTTTCAAAAAAATTTAAAGGATACAAAAAAGGCATGAAATTGAAACATTAGCGGGTGAGAAGATACCAGACTCACTATAAGAAAACGGTACGAGGAGTTAAAATAAAAACATCACAAAATACTTGAAGAAACGACACAGTATAAGCAATATATTTGTGGAAATTCAGGGCAAAAAACAGCTATTTAATACAAACATCGGCAGATTCCTGACAATATTGTGATAAACTTAGAAGCGGAAAAAGAGTTTTCTATCAGCAAGCATAAAGAAAATAGGCGAAGGACATACAACTGCAAAACCAGCATTTCTTGCTGACTCTAAACCAGCTTATCATCCTAATAATCACAAAAGCAACATATAGACGAAAAATCCAGAACACAAACCAAAAACGATAGAATTTAGAGAAACTTCCTTACCCAAGGAGGTTTGCTTAACTATAAACATCTCAATAAATTGACAATTTTATTGCCAATAAAAATGCTACTACTCAGCCCTTCCACACACACAATCTCTGATAATATAATACCTTCCAGATGAATACCAAGGTTGTACGGAGAATATTTTGCTGGAAGCCTACCAAGTCACATGTTTCTCAGCTAATGCACACATGATGATGCTTCCTATTAGCTGCGATTCTCAAAACTTCCTCAATTTCTCAGCAAATGAGGGGGCAGCTACTGTATCGCATCAATCCCACAAGAAAAAATGATACAAACGGATATAAAGAGGATCCTCAGCTATACCGGCAGCTCATCAAAGAGGAGAAAAAATACGCTAAAAGCAGCAAATCTAATACTCTACAGCTGCAGAGAAGCATTAAAAACTGGTAAAAAGCAAGAGCTCTAACGTTTCGGCAATTGACGAAGCTGTGTGTAGCTAGGCACAAATGCAATAGTTCACCAGCAAAATGGGGATGAAGACGCATAAAACATCGCATGATCAATCACCAAGGCAATCACTCTGCTTCGCAAGATAGCTGAAGTGCCAACCTAACCGGCTCTTCTCAGAAGAGAATTTGAGGTAGGGAAGGGCAAGCATGCAAAAGTAAGCTACACACGTTGAAATATGGGAGTCATTTGAATTGGGTATGCCAGTTTTCAACACAAAATCCCGGGAATGAAACTAGTGGATATAATGAAGAAGAGATTAGCCTAAAACGATCCTTATATAAATCAAGCCATCAAGAGAAGACTCTTCTCCCAAAGAAATGTATCTATATGAGAAGCTGAGCAAGAAAATTTCCAAACAGATCAGATCCCAGCATTAACTATATGTGTGTAACCAGAAAAAAATAAGAAGATGCCGTGTTAAGATATTGAGCAAACTGTACATGAAAAAGAGCCACCAAAAAGAATACACAACAAAACTAGAGGAAAGAAGCAGAAACATGAAGCCACTACTTTGGAGAAAGAAGCCACTATTTGAATAAGTTAAGGGAATTCAACATTGTAGAATTTACAAAACACACACGTAACTCTAATTCCCGAAAAGATATATCTCATTGTATGTGAGTTTTGATTCAGATTAGCAGAAAAAATTCCGTGCTGGAACTCAGCAGTGGAACCTCGAGCTTTGAAAGAGAGATCGTTGAAAGTAAAGCTCTATTGAGTTAAACCAGAAGCAGAAGCAAAAGCGTCTGGAAGAGTTATCACCTTTCCTGGCGTAGTATTACGCGTGTTTCACACACAAAAGTCGCTTAGATAACTACATCAGCCTTTCCTGGCGTAGTATTACGCGTGTTTCACACACAAAAGTCGCTTAGATAACTACATCAGCCTTTCCTAAGGTGAAATGCTCAAGTATCAAACCCTAAACCCTAGTCTATAAAGGGAACCGCTGATGCCACAAGGGTTGAAACAGCCACTAGGGTGCATGCGAATAAGCTTCTGCGCAAGCAAATCTTCAAAGCGAGACCCCCTATATGGTCTATTAAGTAAAAAAACTCACAACAGCTTACAATCTCTTCACTCATCAAAGACTGGCAGAGGCTGTCCTTATTCAGCAATCTACTCATCAAAAGACTAGCACTTACTCCTACTCATTCGCTTTAAGTGTAAAAGGGAAATGTTTGAGAAAAACCACAAAAAAAAGTGTAAAAATCAACATTTTACGACGAGTGGTGTATCTTCAAAGCTTCTTCGCTGCTCCAAACACTCTCTCATCCTCTTCCAACCTACCCACCATTTTATGGGAGGTTTTCCCGATATTGGGCATTGTAAGAAGAGCGAAAATGCGGTTTTCTGGGCACGTTCTTCCATGCATTTTGACGTGCTTTGAAGATCTATAAGCCTAGAACTTGTGTTTACGCAAGCATATGGGTCTTGAAAGACAAGCCACAACAGGTAGCGTATCGATTTATCAGCAAACAAAACCAGCATACACACACGCATAAACTAAGAGTAACTAATCCGTACTAGTGACAGCAGCAGGTGTTAAACATTTCAAAGTTAAAGAGTACCACAAAAATAAGTTTTTTAGAGGAGACTTTCACACACAAGACTGATATTCAACTTGACAAGCTTTTTATAGAGAAAACCAGTTTCAAAGAGGGTGATTGGAGCTCATTTGCTATGGAGAAACACACGAAATGAACACACTCAAGCGGAAGGACGCTATCCCTCTCTCTCTATACATATATATGAAGATGGTGTTAACGGAGGATCCACTGACATCTAGAAGGGAGGGATTCAAACTTTAAAATAAGCATCCAAATAAGAACTTAAGCAGCCAAGCAAATAAAGCCCGATATCGTTGAGTTTTTGAAAAAAGAATAGATTCAAATACATACGTTTTGGCAACATCCTCTTCTTCCTGATATTATTATTATTATGTGAATTCATGCAATTAAAATACCTAATACATCTAATTTTATCATACTTTAGTTTATCCGAGTTTTACATGATCCTGTAAAGCATCATCGACTAATGAATTGTATCTTCCTGAAACCGCTATCAGTTGTGTAAACACACACAGTTTTGGCAGAAAATGCACACAAAATTTTGAAATCACCGGCGCTTATCAAGCTACCCTTGTGTGCTATGAAGAAACAAGAAGCAGCTGATTCTCTTCAAGAGAGTGTTGAATAAACACACATGTATAGTCTTTTATAAGTATATATACATAGCCTCTTGTATAAACAAACATAATATATAGTACTTTCCACAAGGGAAAATAGCTATAGAAATAGACTGCAACTCCAACCAAAGCCACCATAGTCTCTAATTATACACAAAAAGGGGCACCATAAGAAAAAAGATAAAACTCCATCTTCTTACACACACACATGTTTGCTCACGAAATATACTTGGAAAACACCTAAATTCAGTCGTTTGCGAGAATTCCAGAGTTTACGAAAAAACATCCAAGACAAGTACGGTGAAGACAAAAAACAACAAACTACTACTTCATACTGAATAATAGTAAATAATGTCTAATGGCCAAGAAAATAATCAAGAGAGACATGCAGATGACAAATCACTGTGCCAGCTCCCTAGGGTTTAAGCTATGACCTAATATCCTCCTAAGGGCAAGAAAGGTAAAATACACACAAACCTTTAAAAAAGCATTTAGAGTGGCAAAAAAACAAGACACACACCTAAGCACACACACTTTAGGATACAAAATCTAATACCGATGTTGATTTTAGAAGCTATATGCGAGCCAGACTGCTTTCGAGTATACCTAACGAAATCAACTGGAGCTACACCAAATTTCAAGAAGCATCTACATGAAGATGCATGTATTGAGTCACACACCCAAGCATATAAAACACATTACATAATTTATACACACAAGGCAATTTACACCTGCGTGTCCTGCAGCAAAATTACATGCCATAGCAGTGTTTTACCTTAATAACAAAACAGCTAACGGCGAAGGACTCTAAGAAATACAGACAGCAACACACACACAATTTTGGGATAAACTCAACCTGCTATAAAGATCTGAAATAGCCTTTGTAAACAAGTTAACGCACACACGCCGTCAAACACTGGTCAGTAACCTGTTTAAATTGTGAAAGTACACACACAGTGCATCACAAAAGCTGCATACAAAATATTCTCTCCCCATCATAAATTTCTTTATAAACCAGTCAAGAAAACACTGTGAAGACACATATACATATATACGGAACTCCCACTTCAAACCGTCATTTCCTGCAGATTCACTGGCAATCTACAAGGTAGCAAAACGATAGCCCAATAACATCCCAAACACCAACATGAAGGCAACGGTTTAAGAAGGAAGAAGTCTTGAAGAAAAACTCAGATTCCTGCAAATATGCAGTCCCTAATGGAGTTTAAGGCATGAAGATCTAGTGGAGTTTAAGGTATGAAACAACTCGAATAGTATATATTTTATCAAAAATGGAAACGCCAAAAATGACGTTTATAAACCATGGTTGAAGGTACTTCGTAGGCATAGCTGAACACACAGTGTAAAGGGTACAAACACAGGCTGGATAACTGAGATTCGCTCATACAAGAAAACAGTTCTCTGGAACTCTAGACTAGCACTTACTGCATCTATCGTGTATATATGAAGGGAAAAAAGGGAATATACAATTCACTGTCTGCAATAAATCTACGAATGGAGCGGTATTAATATATATTGGGTTATTGGTATGCGTGGTGTGTTTTGATGTATGTGCTGGTGGGCGTTGGTGCCAGCCGGTGTGTGTGCTTGTGGGTGTGGTGGGTCCTTCTATACAGGGGTGGTTGCACCAACTATAAAGCGGCGCTTTTACACCTAGAGGAAATATATACATAAAAATAGAGGTATATATAAACTGATGTACATACACTTATAAGTATAAACATATTTACAAAAATACACAAATACACACAGACACACAGACACACAGACACATAAATATACAAATTCACACACATAGATATACATACACCAATACATACGCACACACGCATACACACATACATATATTAATATACTCAAACCAACACACACACTAATACATACACCAATAAACAGAACAATACACACGCAAACATCAAAAAACATATACCCATGTATATACACATACACACACATATATATATATATTCACGTTCTGAAAAGGGATTGAGTAGCCTTAAACAGGATTTTGTATCCATTTCTACTAACAAAACATCGAAAAAACGAAGTTTAAACAAGGAATATGCAAAAATATATATTACATCAGCTAAATTTCAAACGCGCACACACACAATTCGCTAAATGCAGTAACTTTCCTATAGAACTGCACTTTGATGAATGTAAAAAGATGAGATTCACGAAGAGTATATCATGCGCACACGAAAACACATACTTTACTATTCATTTTTCGACACTAAGAAATGAAAATACTATCCCTGTAAACCTGGTATAGGTTTTACTACTAGCAGTAACTAGAGAAGCATAATAGGCGCGAAAAACTACGAAAAAAAAAATTCGGATAAGCGGTTTAGTATAGCTGCTTCAATACAAGTAAAAGAAGACAAAAGTGAACGCTTCACCACACACAAAAATATTCGAGAAATATGATAAAGTGAAAATAAAACTGGAAAACGAGCGAAAAATACAGACACACACACACATGCAAGCTAAGCAAAAGTGATGAATAAACTAAAAGAAACTAGAGCGCCCTATGCCTCTAAGGGAGGGTTCTTTGGGAGCCTCAATTAGTATGGATCCAATAGTATTATCAGAAGCCAAGTAATCCCAATTCCTGTGTGTTGCGTCACTTTTATGAAGGCAGTGTTTCCTGCGAAAAAAGCATCAAAAGTGGCGTAAATGAAGTGGCCCTACATAAAGTTCGGCTTGTGAATCTGGAAGATGCAAAAGAAGAGGAAGTGGGAGAAGCAGAAGAAGTAGAAGCACAAGAAGATGAAGAGGAAGAAGAAGAAGAAAGCGTCACTCACAAAGCACCACTCATATACTGTATACCAAAACATTTTCATAAACAAAAGGCTGACAGGCTGCCATAGCGTCACTAATAGTAATCACGCAGCGGCAACAAACCTTTAGACAGGCAGAAAAAGCCACAAAGAAGCAGGAATTTGTTCATCTTCACAGCTTAAACTATCTCTACCACATTTCACAAATCAAGCCTGAATTTCCAGAAAATTCTCAGCCTAATGGTATATGATTCAAACTGAGCACATGAAACACCAAAGATTGAAGAGGCTACACAGATATTCAAAGATAAAAGTATAGTAGGATTAAACGTGAAAATACTGTATAAATAATAAGATTTCTCAATTATTTCACAGCATTTTTGCTACTCAATACTCATAGCATCTTCTGACACGATTAATCAAAGATTTACAGTAATGAAGGCAAAAAAAGCTCAAAAATCTTTCCAGCATACTTCATGCTATTTGCAATGAAGAAGAGATAAATCTGCATGATGTATAGAAGAAAAGACAATGAATTACAAACGTAAAAGCATTATTTCTGCATCAGACAATATACTCTAAAATTACTGCTTATTTTAAACAAACTAAACCCACATAATCTCCCGCTTCTTCAACTAAAATAGAGACGCCATCAAAAATAAAGACTAACTTTAAAAAAGAATAAGGTAAATCCTTACCCTTGTTTATAACAATCAGCCCAAAAGCACTTCAATCTTTACAGTGCTGCCACACACGTTTTTTTGTCTTCTTCCGCCACCTTCCCCTCTTCCTCCTTCGCTTCACCATCAGTTTCTATGGCTTTCGCTTCTTTTACTCCGTCGCCGTTCTCCTCATCGCCACCGGCACTAGCACCAACCAAATCAGAACTTCCATGCTCAGAATGGCAGTGGCGTACCAGAGACCATTTCGTGGTGAACGATTTTCCGCAATCCTTGCAAGAAAATGTTCCAATTCCGTAATGCTTCACACGCTGATGAACTCGCAGGCCATTTCGCTGAAAAAAAAAGCGGAATTTGATATTTTTTAGATGTTTTTTGCAGCTAGTACACGAGAGGAAGGTTTCTTCAAAGACTAGAAGATTTTTTATTGGATGCAGATCTAGAAAACTCCAGAAATGATGACAAATGCTAACGACTTGACGATTTCTGCTTACATGCATACAGAACACTCCAGAAGAGAAGATCAGCGAGTATAAACACAAAACTCTCGAAAGAGTACAAATTTTTCATTTACGGGTGTACGCAAACACCTGCAGCTACTTATACTGGTGCAAGATGAAACGATACAAACACTTGCTGAAAAACCAAGAAAACATATGCAAAGCCACATACAATACAAAACATCAAAAAACTGCTAATTTGCGTGCAAAAAGATGTACATGTTTTGAAGATTTCATCATTTTAAAGGCGGAGAGCTTTTAGAAGGAACATTAACGTGGAAATCTTCAAAGTTGTGAGTTTCAATGCATAAATTCGCATGAAATAGCTTTTAGATGAGAGAATGCGCAGATTAACAACAGTATGAACCTAAAAGGTTGAAAAAAGCAGAGTATAGGGCAATACTAATGCGTAGAAAAGCAACAAAGGCCAAGGAAAGAAAGACTCTAGTAATAAAGGGAAAATCAACTCTATAGAGGTTAATAGCTCATTTAAAGCTTTCATCAAGGCAATGTAAAGCATCAGATATAGAGACATACAAAATCATAGGCAAAAGGAAAAAGCACACAGAAAAAACGCAGTCTCACACATACCCTATCAACCACAGAATGCATGGAAACACATACACACACACAAAGCACGGAGAACGCTCCCTTCATGAAACAGCTCGCACACATACACAAAATGAAGGAAAAAACTCGATTATGAAACCTACAGTAGTGAAGCTAATTCCACAGTCGAAGATTCTACACGCATAATGAACAGATCTTGAAGGAACATTATTCGCTAGATGCTGAGTTTGAAGATGGCTCTTCAATCTCCCAACTCTGGAAAATTGCTGAAGAGAAGAAAGTGAAAGGAGGCAAAAGAGAAGATAAGTATGGGAAAAGTGTGATTATTAGGCTAGAAGTATGTCTGTGAGAGTTTGAGGTAGCCAGCGAGAGAGGCATAAATACAAAGGCTAATCATATGCCTTATCGCATACACATGGAAAAAAAATGGAGAGATAGAGACACATAGATAAATATACACACAATGACAACACCCACACACCACACACACATTAACCACACACTACACACACACCAAACATACACACAACCCACGCACACATATCACACCCATCCCACATACACCAACCTCACACACACACACCCACCCCATACACACATACACTGAATCCAACTAAACCAGGAGTATACCAAATAAGCAAAGTAAAACATACACCACACACCAGCTAATAAAAAGCAGAGCTACTCAGTTATATGAAGATTAAAAGAAAACTCCAAAAAAACAGAAAAAAGTAGTTTAACTCACCTTTCCACACAAATGGCATAAAATTTGTTTTGGATGATGTAATTTCTCATGAGCTCGTAGCTCTGCGAGCTTGAAGAAATAACCTTCACACTCCTTACAATCATATCTTACAGCTCCTGGTAAAGTAAAAAAAAAATACAGCAACTTAGCGCATTTTCCTTGCAAAAATCGCATTAAACACACACGGAAAACGAAAAAAAACCAAAACTTTCACACTGATTGAGGAGCAAGTGACACACCAAAGGCTTGATAGTAGAGTAAAATAAATTATTATCAGTAAATAATAACAATACTAAAGAAACTCAAGCTCAAAAAGCTTCAAAAACAGCATTTATCTCTTCTTCATGCAAGAATCTCTGCTGCCTTTAAACTCTTCTAAACTCGATGATGCACACACAACATCTATTGAAAAAAAATGTTCAGAAAAGGAAAATCGAAGCAAAAAAAAACATACACACACGCACACATGGGGTGAAATATAAATACAAAAGGAGACGAATATAAAAAAAAGGATTAGATCGAAAAAACTTGAAGCTCCACAAACTTTGCATCAAAAGCACTCCAGAAAAAAGCTTAAAATGCAAAAATAGCCAAAATCATCATTTTATCCATCATCTTCAAGCGAAAAGCTTCAAAAATTCATGGAAATCCAAATAAAAATGCAAAAACGGCTAAAATTGAATTTTCACAAGTTGAAATTTAGCATAAAACGTCAAAAGGTCAGATCAAGGCAAGTAGATAACTCGCAGCAACCCCTGGATGTCTTCTTTATAAGCAATCATAACTCAAACTAAACAGAAATTCCATTGGCATGACACAATTCAGTCGCATCTCTGAGCAATCTTCACACACACATCAAATTTATCAAATCCTGCTAAAAAAATCAGTTAAAGAGGAAGATGCAAGCTCTCTAACAAAAGCGAAAATAACCAAACTTTGCTCATCACACTTTTCCATCATAAACACAATCACGATGAAAGCTTCAGTGGCGCGGTAGTGTGTCAACCAGCATTTATAGGCTTTAATTACTAAATCTAATATTTTCTCCAGACCAACACACACATAAAAAACCTACTTTTGTGCCTCCTCCAGTGTTTTAAAAAATCAGCTCGAGAGAACAAGAGAGATTTACAGTCGTTCGATGGACAGTTTAATGGCTGATCAAACTTATAGCCATCAAAGATAGCTTTATGCTTTATAATATGCAACTGAAGATGAGAGGACTTGCTGAACATCATTCCACATTCTTCTGCAAAGTGGCAAAAAAAAAGAAAAATACAGTAGAAGTTGCATTCAGTAAAAAGAGCACCAAACAAACGTCAATCGAAGATAATGGAGTCAAAAAAAAAAATTAATGGAAACGACTTTTTTCACTTAAAGAATCTAAGAAAAAAGGGAAAAAAATATCAAAAAAGGCAACGAAAAAAGTCCTAAAAACGAAACAAAAAAACCTGCAAAAACATTCCAAAAAGCTGTTTAAAATGACTACTAAATCCATCCAAGAAATCCCCTCAAAATATCATGAAAAAGTACAATGAAGAAAGATGATTTATACGATAAAAATCACATATAATTATCAGCAAAACAATATAAAAAAGATTTTTCTACACACATCATAGCTGCAGAGCACAAGGTGATGAGAATACTTTGTTTTAGAACACTAAAAAACACACGTTTTATTCATCATGACGATAAACGTGAAAAACAGTGAATCAATACTATTAAAAAAGCAAATGGAATACAAAATATGTAGTAGGTGTGTGCTTCGCAAGGGGAGATAGGATTGCGGGTAGATACTATTCGTATTTATGTAATATCTACCTAATTACTAGTGAGAAACCACCGTATCGAGAAACAAATCGACTTCAAACTCAAAATAAGAGATGAAAGCCACACGCATACACACTCCTCTTTTTGCAAGTAAAAATCCCAGCTCAGGTGAAGTTAGGACATACCCACCACAAACGAACGGCTTGTTGTGTACTTTCAAGTGCCTCTTTAGGTAGCCTTTGTCAGCAAAGCCTTTCGAACAGTCTCCTACATCACACACAAATGGAGTCTCGGCAGAATGCCCTCTCTCATGACGTAACACATGCTCTCTACGTGCAAAGGTCTTATCACAAATGCTGCAGGCATATGGACGCTGCAAGGAAAGCCAGAAAAAGAGAGACAGCGAATATTAAGACAAACAAAAGATGAAGGAGGGATGCAATACAAAACAAGGAAAAGCTGAAATATTCAAAGAGAAAATTAGAGCAAAAACCTCAAAAAACGGCAGATTAACGTATAGCAAGATGATTTTTTTGTGAAAACAGCATTGAAGAAGTATATATACGACGTACTATCAGGCGTTGAGTGAATTTAGTACATCATAAAAAGCAAAGCAAATGAGGTAAGGTTTCCTACTAACACAAACACAGCTCCAACAGGCTGCAAAAAATACGGAAAAAGCCGATAAAAGGATCGTAAACTATACACGGTAAACACGATACTTGCGTGTGTAAAAACATCCTCTCACCACCCCGAATATCATCACAAAATAATATCCCAAACACGCAAAAAATGACACTCCAAAGCCTCTTCATGAGGTAACAACCAGTACCAAACAGAAAAAATCAAATTCGTGATATATGCACCAAGTTTTACGCAAGAAATCCATACATTAACCAAATATAAAAAAAAAGGAATTTTTTATCATTAAATGAAAAAATTATACATTTAATACCACAAGAAAGAAAATCGCAATTAAAATGGAAGAAATCATCGCTTTAAATCAGCATTATAAAATCCTCAAAATCACTCTTAAGAAGGCCAAAATTTCGCTATTTCTGTAGCATAATAGGCTTTTTACCTGCCCAGTGTGTGTTAATTTATGCCGAGTCAAATGTGACTTCTTTGCAAAAGAAAGTTCGCAACCATCGTGACTGCACTGCCAGCGCTTAATCATCTCTAAAGATGAATGAGATATTGAGCAGATTCACAATACTCCTTCAATTTATACAAAACGAAATTTTAAACTGCAGCTTGTGTGCGTCTACAGAAACACCAACAGCTTAAAGAACAGTTAACCCAGCGAGAAGCTCTAGCTTTTATGTGCCTATAGAAATACCAACAGGTTAAATAAAAGATTAGCCAGTGTGCTCTCGGCTATGCGAATGCTAAAGAGATGAGCTTCTTATAAAAAATGAAATTCTGGGCAAAGAAAGTGATAATAAAGGAGAAAAACGTCCAAGAGGGAGTTAAAATGATTCATAACGATTTCAATGATGAAATAAAAACTCTTATCAATGCAATATTCAAGAAATGGTACACAGCACACTAGGCTTAGCTGGTTTCTAATAAGTGCCTAGATTATTGCGTTGATACAAATAGAAACAGGTATCAGAACAAAGCCATATAAAAAGTACTATAGCAGTTTGATTGATATATATATATAGGAAATAACTAGCAACTTTTAATTTTAAATATTCAAGATCATAATCCCACATACACAAAACCAGCAATCAGTGAAACATGTAGCAACTAACCATTAATAACTTCATATCCATCCAGTCTATACAACAGAGCTTGGTTATAAGAATCATGCAGTCTCTACATTCACAATAGTCGCTGATCTTCCAACTTATACCAGCTGAGTGGTACACGCTCACCACATTTTTTGGTGATAAAAAGACAATCGTACGATCATCAAAGTCAGTCTCACTCACCAGGAAGGCAGTTTCAAGAAACGAAAAATTCAACCTTTGGTTCTTTCATTTTCACAAAGATACGCGTCTACTGCAGAGCACTCATATTGAAATACATTGCTTCGGCATATCTTCAAAGCATCATCAGAAAATATTCGTTCTACCAATAACCTATAAAGAAAAAGGAGTAGTTTCTCACATAAGGATTCTAGAAAGATCAGTCAGAAGATGGTGTGTGAGCAACCTAGAAACTTCAGTGTGAAGATGGTGTGTGAGCATCCAAAAAAAAAATCATCAAAACAGTGCACGAAATAGAGATATTCCTCATCTCGCAGTAACAGCCTTTTATTCAACATAAAAAGCAACAGTAAACATACACATGCCAAGCAGATTGAAGAATCCTGCTATGAAGAGGAAGCCATGAGAAACTTCCTTTATCTTTCGAAAGAGTACAAGCCGCTATAGTGCTACGAGAGTGTCAGTGGCCATAGTTAGGCTACACTATCACAAATTAATATCTGGCTTCTAAGACCTATATAAACCGCCTAATACAACCATTATTTCTGGTCTAAATTTACTTATTATTTAGTTGTTATAAAGGTTTTTTAAATAACAGTATGATGTGAGAAGCTTTGTTTACTTATAAATTTGGTGAAGTTATTAGCCAATATCCTTGTTTGCTTATTTTTTTGCTTCGAAATTGTTTTCAAAGTGATACGGGAATTCCGACAAAGCAAAATTATGTGGGGCACCTGGAAGATAAAGACTGCAAATCATAAAAAAGTCTCCATCATATTTTTCATCATGCTTTTCTACCTTCTCATCATCTTCTTCTACTTCTTCACCATCTTTTACTGCTTTACCATCTTTTTCGATTTCTTCATTTCTCTCCCTCTCCCTCTTCTTAATCCTCCCCCCCTCCCCCTTCCACCATAAAAGCAAAGGCATGCACTAAGCAGAAAATACGACAAACTGCATTCCACTCAGTACATGCTAATAGCGTAAGTCAAAAAAAACAAAAGCAGTGCCTTGAAAAAAATGGATGCATAATACCAAAAAATCAATCGATAAAACATGTGTGCACAGATGTACATATACCTGCAAAACGTATCAAAAGTACCATCCGCATATGGATACGAAACAGCCTCATTTGTTAGTGCCACTTCGTATTTTAACTCAAAAAAGGTATCGCCGCGTTATCTACCGCAAGACTGAGCAAATTGAGCAATCTACATTGCTTTATGCTTGTGATAGAAGTTTCCTGACCACTTTAACACACACTGCATTATAGGAAAGGCACGGCTATATAGTGAATCTTAAAGCAGCGTGCGTGCAAACGAAGTACAAAAAACCTCACTCAACATTCTCGTCTACCCTTTCAACCGCCAAAAACATCACTTAGCATCATCATCCATCTTCTCCCCATCCAATATATACTTCCTGCAATGCCTCTTCCCGTAAAAAGTACCTCACTTTTTAAAACACTACAAGGTCCTGCTATTCCCGATTGCAATGCGTTCAAACGCCTATGCGATTCTCCGATACTTCAATAAGAGACACAAAAGTAGAAACACACGGGGCAAGCAATTTGTAAATTGAATATAATAAAAGCACAAACAAATTGGTGCCCGTGGGCACGCCGTAAATTGGAAAAGGAGCCCGACGAACCTAATGAAAAAGGTGATGAGCCGTGTGCGCACTGTATTGTCTGTGCGTGCGCTTCTGTTGTTACACACCGCGGTAATTGCGGAGTTTTTTTATCTTTACCGGGGCAGTATCCACGTTGCCGTCTTATGCATGCTTTCGTGCATCGCCTTATTGAAGCGCCGGCACGAGGCAATGTGCAATTTAAGGGCTTTCAGTGTGCAGTTTGGTAATTTAGGTCTCGTCGCATTTGAGCAATTGATATTCTGTGAAGCTGAAGGCGAAGGTGTGAGCGCGGCGGCATGTGTGTGCACAGCGTGTGAAAGAACTCCATACACTGGGAAGTTTGAAGCGGTTTGAATATGTACGACACACAGAATCAATACCCCGTACGCACACAAAGCCCCAATACACCCTAACCACACGAATATAGCACACCACCATGATTGTGCGAACATACACAGCATCAATACCCCGCGCACCACCAATTTACACACATAAAAGCCAAGTGGGAATGAAACGATTTGAATATATTCTACACTCAGCATCCATCAATACCACATACACACACACAGCACCAATATACCACATACAGCACAGTGAGTATGAAATGGTTTGAACATATTCACACATAGTGTTAAAAGTTCCTGTTGTGCACGCTATCTGGTAATTCTCTCAGCACGCTTCTATGGGTGCAAAGCGTTAAAACCGCTCCCAGTGGATATTTATCTCCCCAGGTGACCGAGGAATGCCAATATAAGTCGTTTCATTTGATAATCAAACGGTGGCTCACCCTGCACCGACGAAGTTTCCGAAGAAGTTGCATGAGCCGTAAATGTAGCTAAAAGGGCGAAAAGGGCACACAAACTTCTTTTTTTTAGCTACCCGCAAATCATAATACTCAGAAGTTACATCCTTCCTATTTCATTGTTAATGCAGCTTCAAACCTCTACAGCAGTGTAGATAAAATCAAAGATTCGGTGAAATGAATTCTTCCTGTATCACATTATTATTATAAGCAGTCTTTTCCATTTCAATAATACACACAGCATCCATTTTAATTATGGGATTCAATGTATATTTTGTGGGAGTTACTCCGTACTATCTCACGGCATTATGAATTAAATAACATGCCCATAAGTACAGAGTGTGTGAAGATGGTACCTTGTGGGGTTTTGCGCTATCGGGGCAAGGGGAGGGTATTTTTTTAAGTTTTTCCAAGAACATATGGATTTAAATTGTTTTCTTAGCCCTATCTTGCAGATTCACTACACCAGGTAGCACTTGAAAGAGCAATTTTGTTAGTAAAGAACGCCGTTGGACTTGACATTTAGAAGTTTTTACCCTGGTGGGATTTAAAAAGTAGGAAATGCTAGCGAAAAACGTGTTGGGGAGCCTCCAAGGATGTAAAACCGAAAAACAAGCACAATACAAGGTATTTTGTATCCCATATGAATCTTCTGTGACTGCCTTATCAAGCTGGCTGAAAAAAACTTCAGTTTCTTACATACACAGCCCCGGGAAACAATGTTGCCGTGTAACTTTGATAATTTAGAATAGTTACTCCTGTGATACCATCACATGAGAAAGTGATGGGTACTCCATTAAGCGATGAATCTTGTTGTCATGCTACAATGCTGATTCAATACGATGTGGCTTGCTCGCTTTTGGCCAAGCGTGAATTCGTATATCATGACTTCAATGCTGATCGAATAAGCCATTTGCGTATATTAATAGAGCATAGACTCTCATAGAGTAACTCACTTCGTTTCAACAATAATTGAAACCTCCACTGCTGCAGCTTTAAGTGTGAGGCATGGGTTTTTGGTACAACAAGATATAGTTAATTCGGGTGAACAGGTTTCCGTGTAACGTGGAGGGATATGAATGCAACGCGAATATAGGTACCTATAGTAGTTGCAAATTTGTCATGGCTAGTCATTGTAGCTGAGGCAGCATAAGTTGCCACTGGGAAACTTCGAAAAGCACCTTCCAGAAGAAGAGTGCGTATATTTTTCGATGGTAATTATTCAGTTAGGTTGGTTGCCATCTTAAGGTAACTGTAGCGACTTGCCTTTTACTTAATTTTGCCACAGTTCACGAATCTCAAGCTTGTGTACAGTATATTCATAATGCTACAATCGATCCATGTAGTAAGGGGCATACTTACGATTTTCAAAAAGAGTATATATTGCTCTCAAAAGCTCGGCAGCTTGGCGAAAATAAATAGATAATCGCCGATGTGTTTTTCCGCTCACATGCACGCTATAATCAATATACTAAAATCTCATTCATTTGAAGCCTTGAATTTTCAGTACGTAAGGTAAGTTTCAAATCAAAAAATTCAACGTTGCCTCTGATACCTACTTTTCACGACTTAGCAAAAGCTGAAAGTTTTATATCAAAACTCCGAGATAGTGTAAAACCCGATGTGTAGGCTGGACGTGCCTAATACTCTCAGCATACTGTACATTTTGAACCTTATATTGATATTTCTTTGAGAAACTATCACTGAGAGAGTTTAAACGGAGCCAAGTTTTATCCAAGGCAAAATTTCTCTGGAAGAAAAGACCACCAAATCATGCTTTAACTTATGTGTAAAAAACATCGAGCAAGCTCAATCCATATCAACATTTAATGAAGATGCTCTCATTTTATCAAAATTATGACCAAGGCCAGTTACTGTGATTGTCAACATAAAAAAAGATGAGATTTATTAAAGCCATAGCATGAAAATTTTGCTACTATACCAAAAACTTCTTTTGCTTATTTACGAGTAATTCCGTGCATTTTCCAACCTTCTAGGAATTTTTTTTCTTGACCATAGATCTCTTTTATTTGGTTTCCCATAGCCCTTCTTACTATGTCTGCACACTGCCCATTATAAAAAGCATGACTAGCAAACATAGTTATTGACGCAATATACATAAGTTTTGGTATCTGAGAACTTTACGTGAACAGCATACACCCTGTATTAGTAAATACTAGCTATTAGATAAACTCAAAATAAAAGCATCAATATGGCAATCTTTTTCAGAGAAAAAATACTCAAAGCTATTTCAGAATACATTCTCTGGAATGCGACAGAAGGAATACATTCGTCTTTTTGGGGGGCAGTAGCATCCAAAGTTTAAAATACTCTAAAAAAAGAGTAGCCCAGAATAAAATTTTTACAGTTTTATGATAGCCATAACAGCTATAAGATATTTTTCAAACCTTGAAGTCCTAAACCATACTTTTACTGATTAAATCACTCACCATCAATGATAGGAACGCTACTAAACGATTCTTGGAATAAGACGGTCACGATGATGGTAGCAGAGACATGTTACTAATGGTGTGATCCTGAATAATAAATTCAAATCTTAATATGAAATGAATTGCAGCAACACATTCTCAATGTAACTGAGTTATATCAGGCTAGATATAAGGTATTTTATATTTATCGGTAGAAACTACTTTTCTTAGAACTTGCAGCATTCTCTTTTCGTAGACGAAATAGTAACCGGCTCTAAAACAAATAGTACTACAAATATTCAATTAGAACAAGTAGTTTTACTGCATCATCTATAGAAATCTTATCCTTGAACACTATTTTTTACCATTTCATAAGCTTATAATCGAGTGGATGTTTGTGACAGATAGCATCAATGAGTGAAGTAACCGAAGTCCCCTACACTATATATTTATATATTCAGTGATTAAAAGAAGCATACACAATATCTATTGGAGTAACCTGCGCCTTTTTACGAACCGCTAAAAATTCCCTAATCGCAGAAGCTTCTGCTTTTAAAATCGGAAACCCTATTAGCTCTGCATAGTTATCAACAAGGGGTCACGAAAAGCGGGGAAAATTCATGTTTCCCCCCGAGATATCGTCCTACCGATAGGTGCACCACTTGGAAGGGCACTGGCCAGAGGTAGTCTTCACGTTAGCTTTAAGAAAAGTTTACCAAACTATAGTGCAGCAGTACCGAAGCACGCACATCTAGTATAGCAAGATGCTTTTACTAGTGTCCTTCATTGGAAAAAATGTCAGGTTCATCACCGGAGTAACACAAAACTACAAGCACACACCTGATGTCTTATCACAAGCCCGAGAAGAATTGCTTGCTGGCTGGGTGCCAGTTCAGCTCAAGTTTTTTGTTACCGCAAGAGTATTGCGTAGCTGATGTACACTATTTCGGCTCCGGTAACATTCCATGATGCAATAATATGTCACTAAATAAAGCGGAAGTTACACATTGGAGTATCTTGTAACTTACCGCGTAGTTTCATTTTTTGCCAATTCACCACCCTTTGTTACTTTTCGTAAGTGAATGGGATTAAACTGCTGTGAATTAGATAAAATTACTTCACTTCAGAGCTCTAGTAATAAATTACCTATTGTAGTATCAAGATTTAGATTTTCCTTTTTATTTGCTGGCGGCCAAAGTACGAGATTGGGAGGATCTTTATCATAGCTATGAAATCACTTTATAGGCTGGCAGAACTTGTGCTTTGCTATCTTCAAATTCGAAGCACCTGCATACCCGTAGTATTGGGGTTCTAAACCCTGCGCTGCTGACATACCCATGGAGTTTGGAGCCCTAAACCCTACACCGATACCCGTGGAGATATTCCCTGGCCTGCGATCTCATGAAGTAGCCACGACGAGGATAAAATAAATCGAATATCTGCCAAATGGCTTTGGTTCGAAGAAGTGAATATCTGCCAGGCTTCTCACATTCCTTCGAGTGATTATACGGAATTCGATTTATGGCTATTTCTGCATCACTCTACTGCTTTTATATGTTTCTTTGCGTAGTGTTGTCTTGAACAAAGCGCAGCATGTGTTCTTTTCTTCGCTGAACTGGTCCGGAAGTATTAATCTTCAGGGGTCAAAACACTCTGCTGTTGCTTAAAGGATGTGGAAAGATAGCGGTCATTGCTAGGATTTATTTCAGAGGATTTGCAATATACAGTCACTAATGCGGAGATGAGATGAATCATTGCCTAAGAATTTGTTAAGCCCTTCAAGACTTGATTGTGCGCTTGACGTTTGCAATTCAAAAAAATGCATCTTTTAAAACTCTTTTCCGATTTATTTTCATGCTATGGAACGTATAAATTTTTGCTTTCGCCTTGGTCGTATATTGCAAGTATTGGAGTATCGCGCAGCGGATTTCCGCGGGAGAAGAATCGCAGCATTATTTTCCCCAGTGAGTGTTTTCCCTGTAGAAGTCGATGCTGCAAGGCTAAGGCCAAGGGGTTCTCCTTTCCAAATTTTTGCGGCGCGTCATAAATCTTCTCACGCCATACCATCATATGGCTGTTGTAATGAAGATGAAACTTTACATGAAGTTCCTGAAAAATATCTGCAGAAATACTGCAGGAAACAGGGAAAAAGGTCTTTGAAAATGGATCTACATGTCAATGGTCTCGCAGCCTTAATTTACTCTCCCGTTATTTCTTCTGAATGGCGAGGATTTGCTACAGCATCCAAGTTTGATATTAATTGGAACCTTAGGAATTGCGCTACTTTCGCAGATGTTTTTCAAGTTATACGATGGCACAGGCAAAATTTGGACTTAATAAACTGCGTTACAGCGTTGCACAGTCTTGCAAGAATTCGCGTGCTACGAAAAAATGCAGATACGAATTTTGCCGCCGATTTCAATCGTAATGGAAAGCTGAAGCTTTACGATTCAATTCATGGTTTGGCTACCAGGGATATGGAAAATAGCACAAGGAGTGATAGTTTCATTGAAGGTCGCTGCAGAAATCAGTTACTTTCTAAGAAAACAAAAGTGCCGTATGGGGAAACCAAAAAAAGCAGCGATGATTTTTTTGAGCTGATCAACACACTGCTTGATTTTATCCGAGGGTTTGAACACAGGAGTTGCTGCGAAGAGAAGTATCAGAGGGCCATATCAACCATCCTTTGGTCTTTAGGAAAATTAAATTTGGCTTTGAATTTTGATAACTCGCAATTGGATGCGAAAAATTATTCTTCCCTCTGGACAGGTTACTCTTATGCCAATGGGAATCGGGTGAAAGACAAAATAAATGAGCTTTTACCCCTTTTAGCTTCGGCCTTTCTCCGGAATAAATTTTCTTTACCGGCACAGGGTTATTCGATGGCTCTGGTGGGATTTGTGAACTTAAATTACCTTCCTGATCAAGTTATTGCGTCTGCTTTCGAAAAGGTACCGGATATGCTTCAAAACCTGGAGCTTGTGAGTATTTCCTACACCCTATGGGCTTTGTCAAGGGCACATAGTCATAAGGCGGATGAACTTTTTACTTTTGTAGAGTCTAGACTATCGAAAATCCCGAAAGACTACATCAGGAGAAATTTAATCACTGGACGAAACCGTTCAACGTTGATAAATCTTTTGGACGCTTTTTCAAAGAATTCAATGTATCCAGCTATATTATATTCAGAGCTCTGTACGCAGCTGTATCTGCGAGATAAATCAGGATCTGATCAAACCGATGATTTGGATGCTAGACAGGCCATCTGGTGCGGTTTTCATATTGCCCAATCTCCTTTTTTGTTTTTTCAGTGTTCTTTGGATCACGCTTCTAGTAGAGATGATACATCACTTGTTCCAGCGGAATCAACTTTAGAAAAGTTTCAAGGGCTCGCGATGCCCTGTTACATGAATTCCCTAAATTCTATGGGAAATTTTCCAAGCGGCCCTCAGGCTTCTGGCGTGAAAGTTGATGTTCTTACTGTTCCTGATGTAATCGTCAAACTTCTTGATGTAGCGGTAGCTGCCTGTCGGACAATTACCTCGGATTTATTAGCCACCTCATTGTGGCTAGCGGCGCTACGTCATGAATATCCGATGCCGCTATTCACCGAATTAATATTGAGACTACGTAAAGCTGTAGGTGAATCGAGTTCTTTAAAGCATATTTTGAAAAAAAGAACAGACTTTCAATCGGTATATAGTACTGCGAACGACAATGATGAATTAAATCGTGCCTCGGAAAACTGCCCGCTTGGTATAAGTTATGAGGCTCAAACACGGGCATATTTTTGGTACTTAAGTTTAATCTTCAATAGTCAGAATTTGCCTTTCATTAAGAAAGACCTGGAGGATGTTATTGCAAGGACTGATGGCCTGTTAGTACTGGATGCTCTGCGACCTGCCTGCTTTTTTTCAACAAGGGCAGATAGAGATAGAGATTCCGAGTTTCATCGCGGTGTTTTTAGCAGTTGTAAATCCATATCTGGGCAAGAAATCCTTAGTGAATATACTCTTTGGAGTGGCATTTCTGTGGATATCTTAATAAAGAATCCCATAGAAAACAAAGTAAAATCCTAACCTGCTCTACTACAAATATGATAGATATTCCTGTGTAAACATCGCACTTCACCTGCAAGTTGAGCTTGTGTGCTGTTGAAAAGCTTTTTAAGATAGGCAAGTGCAATTTTAGACTTTAAAAGAGTTTGTGTAGAGCTTCTGGCCTAGGAATAATCTTGAGCTTTTTCAGTCACTTCTTGGGCAAGAAGATACACTGTTTTAATAGCAAACTGTTTTTCTATTTCTTTGAAAGCAACCGTTAATTAGAAAAAGTAGAACACAAAACATGTTTGAGTACACACAGATAAAAGTTTAGTGCTCATTCTTGCAGCAAAGCTTTCTAGTGGATGTCCCATGCGTGACGTCTTGTTTTGAGCCCCCTAAGTTTCCCTTTGCGTGTTTTCTTCTGCATGTTATTGAGGCGAAAAACATCTATTTTCGCTTCAAGTGAATAAGTTAGTATTAGTGCTCCCAGCGTTGAACATAATTTCCTTTCCATTCGCTAAAATTTGTTACCCCCGACGCTAACTTCTGATAAAGTAGGGATTAATGTGCTATTTTTTATAAAATTTTAAGTCAGCTTTTGTTTTTTACTCTTGTTAATGGCATTTTAACTGTTTAAGTATATATATTATATCAGGGATTTACACTAATTGAATGATTTTTTACTGAAGGAGGTGGGTTTCTTACTAATTTCTTTTGAGCTTTTAAGCGGAATATACAAATTTGTTGGAATATTTTACTCTTAGAGCCTGTGGCTCTTTCTTGGAACCTTGTCGTCTTGTGTAATTGATACGTTAGGGTTTATGATAATATCTATCAATATCCAAGATGTAGGAGCCGAAGTTCATGGCAAAAATCAAAATTTTTTATTCTATTTAGCTGCTAGCTACTTTACTTAAATTGAAACCAGATTTTCACACTTTAGTAATTATTTCTTGTACTTTATTGGGACAATTTTTTGTTGTTATAAGAACTTGTATAAGCTTACAGGAGGTAGCCTACTTCTTTGTATGAGCTTTGAGCGTTTCTGGTAGGAATTTCACTGGAATGAACCCCGGAAAATGTTGATTATATCGTCTGTAGAATACTCTCTTGGGCACTCTTGAAAAAAGTGACCTGCCAATATTTCTTCAAGATAAATTTTTGATGTATTGATTTTTCTCTATGCACTTGTTCTACAGGATTTGCCAATAAGGGTATCAGACATCCATCAGGATTCTTCTGAGGTCAGACACGGAGAAGTTCCTTCTGCTGTACTCCAAAAATCTTTAGTCTCTGAAGAAGTAAAATTTTTTTTGAAAATTCCTTTTACTCCCATGAGAAGGCATATAACAAAACTTTTTATGGTAAAGATATTCTTAGAACTGCTTTTTAGGCTTGTTGAAAAGCAAGATTGCCAACATGCTCTAGACATCTCAACTTTCTCCCCCTTGATGCGGTCTATTTCTGTGCTCTTTAGAGAAATTCAGGGGCTCAGCGGGCTTTCTGGTGAGGCGAAAGATGCTTTATTTGAAACAATGCTGAGCATTCGCAAAGGGTTTACTCTTTTTGTAGACAAAGCTAAAAAAGTTCCTAGTCTGGAAAACATTGGGGTTCAAGAAAGCGCTGATGTTCTGGGCTCGCTTGCGGCAATGAATGTATACAATCGTAAATTGTTTACTTTAATTTCTAATGCAGCATTATCTGCGTTGCGTAACCCACAGAAGGCATCAAGTTCTGATATTTCAGTTGGAGATGCAGCCTCCGCGACGACTGTAGCTGATATCAGTTTCATACTTTGCGCTCTTGGTATAGTCCAGCATTTTGATAAGACTCTTCTTTCTAAATTTTCTGATCATATACTACCGTATCCTAAAGATTTACGCGGAGGGGATCTTTCTTATATTTTGTGGTCATGTGCAAAGCTGAAATATCGCAATTTCAAACTTCTTGAAGAAGCTGACGAATTTCTGAGGTCATGCAACTTCCAGCTTTCACAAACTAGCGAATTGTGCCGAAAATCTAACATACCTTTTTTTAGAGGAGATCAGTTAGCCTCGATTGTGTGGAGCTTGGCGAAACTTGATTTTTTGCCGCAGAAATCACTGAAACCCATGCTGGGTTTTATATTAGTTAAATTGGATTTAGATACTCAATATTTTAGTCCGAAGGATATTACACTGCTTTCATGGGGGATTGGAAAGATGAGCAAGATCTGGACCAGTAAAACGGGTTTATCGAAGGCAGAAGCGAGTTTTCCTGTCAAACTTGGAAAAGGCACCAGCTATGGTCCCAAGGAAATAAAAGCTGATGGTCCGCCTACCGTTGAGCTTTTCAAGCAATTTAGAAAGCGGTGCAAGAATGTGCTTTGTTTAGAGCATGAGAAATTTTCTTTCAGGGAGCTCGCGCTGGTGCTGCAAATTTTCTCGGAAAATAGCGAAATTAATCGCGAGCTACTTAAAAAGATGCGCGATCGCTTTATAGCCCATGTAGACTCCTTAAAGACTAGCAAAACAGCTTTTCGCAAGCAGCATCAGCGAACTCAAAACGGTGACTTGACCTCGTTTCTGTGGGCTCTGCATAGATCATCAAAGTCTAACTTACATACTGAGCTACATGCCGTTTCCGGCCTTATTTTAAATTCCCCAATGTTTCAGCTTTTCAACTTGGTTGGGTGGACAAGCTTATGCATGATATTTTCAAAGGCTCTTTGCACTCACAGAAGTCTGCTAAACAGCTTTTGTCATCTAATTCCTGAGCAACTTGGCGAAAAAGCTAATTTAGAGTCCAAGAACAGTGTTCAATGGATAAATTTTGTTACGTCTGCCTCTCGGATGTTCGCGATATGTTACCCGACGGAAAATATGGCACATTCATCGCAAGAATATAGAGAAAATGTAATTTCTTTTATGTCATGGCTCGTAAATTTGGCAGAAGCTATCTCTTCTGAATTAATGATTAAAAAGGAAGTTTCTGCTTCCTTTCTCCATATGATTGCTACCTTATGTTGGAGTATTTGTGTTTTGGGATATGCAAAAATTTTTAGCTCTAATATAAAGGTCTTATTGGATCAGGATTGGTCTGTTATATCTCGCAGGTTTTTACCTACCCTAACCCTGGTATGTCGTTAATTTTCATAAAGTTTGTATAGGAATATTTGATCTAATAAATTGCTTTTATTTATTTCAGCTGCAACAGGTTGACCTCACCCTGAATTTGTTGAATAATGAGGGAACTCAGTATGACTTGGAGATGAATTATTCGGAGGGCTTAGGAAGGTTTTATTCATTGCCAGTAAAGCATGATTTAAGTAGAAGAGCAAAGAATGTTTCAAATTCTTCTTACTTCCACAAAGAGGTTTCGAGGATTCTTGCTGACTTGCAGATACCGCACAAAAATGAAGCAGTTTTGAAGCAACTGTTAAGGTTAGTAACTCAACAAAACCAGTAAGTTTCTGTGAATTGTGTGTAAAAGTACCTCGCACCTCATTGCCTGCAGTGTCGACATTGCAATATGGAATCTCACGGATGATCGTATTGCTTTAGAAGTTGATGGGCCAAGTCATTACCTGACCAATTTGGAAACTACCGAGGAGAGCAGTCCGCATCATCAGTGAGTAGGCTGTTTATTTTCTAAGCTTAAATAAATTTTTTTTTCTATAAAACATTTCTATTCTCCCCAAAGATATCTTTGAAAAATTTTTTTCTTTATGCAAAAAAAATTATTATGGTTGTAATTTATGCCCTGAATAAACCTTTTTTAATATAATCTTTCTGTGTTTACTTTAGCGAAGAAACTATGACGGGGCCTACTGTCTTCAAGCGATGGCTCCTTGAAATGTTAGGATGGACTGTCATATCTGTTCCATACAAAGCATGGGATCAACTTTCTCTCAAGCACAGGACTAGTTTACTAGTTGAACTGCTGTTAAACTCAAAGAGTCTATCGCTCCAGAAAATGCTCACTGCATCTGTTGAAATTATACAGCGGTAGTAAATACGACCTCCCGTTCAAAGTTTGCATTTTTTTAAAATACAGCTGTGTTTGGGAGTGTAATCTTTGTCAGTATGGTATTGTTGTGACGGCAATATTGATACATGGAAGCGCGGCTATTTTAAGCGATACTAAAACGTATATTCGTAGCTTTTAATCTCCTCAAGCGGAACCTCGCTTTTTTTTGGAAAGCCTACAAAATCGCCACTTGATACTAAGTTTATTGGAGCAAAGCTCAGAATATTCTCTTTCTAAAAGTGCTATACAAAAATGCTATTAGATTTAATTGCGAAAATTTAAATGGAGGGTTGTAAATTTAACTTGAAAATTTATATGGATTAGAATCCAACGAGGGTATACTTATGACTCGAGGTTTTTTTTGCGAATTCGAAATTATCTTCCATTAATTACTTCAGCTATTTTACCCGGAACATGTCTCTGCTCGAGGCTTTTTTTCGGCCACCTGCAGGAAACATTTAAATTTATGGCAAAATTTTGCAGATAATACGGTTTTTGCCGGGCATATATGCCTTATTAGAGTTTTCACTGCATAGGTGTGCTTCGGTGGGGGTTGCGCGCTCTATCTTTGTTCGATGCCGTTAAAAATTGTTCAAAATTTACCCTAAAAGGCAATATCAGGGCTTCCTGCCGCTAGCCTTACGTCTATAACATATATCATATTGCGATACAATGGCCAACGGCAAGCTGGCATGTGGCCTTTCTGTTTCACAATAGTTTGAAAGGACTGTTTCTCCTATATTAAGACCCCGGAAAGAATGCCGGCCCAAAAAATGTTAATGTTTTGCTTTCCGTTGTGAAGCGCGCGTACTGCAAGTGTAAAAGTTCTTTAGTTTACCAATTTTTGCATAATCAGCTATGAATTTGATAACCCTTGTGACTTGCAATGGACATCAATATAGTTGAAAGTTAAAGTTCATGCACCAGCTTAAACTCTCTGAAAGATGGAGGTGAAATAATTTTTTTTGGTACTAGAGACCCTGAATGCTATGAAATTAAGATAAGGATATTCAAGGGGTCAAAGCTTTCTCAGCCAATGTAGGAAAGCTGTAATACTGGGATTCGGCACGCAACGTAACAGAATTCCCTTGGCGTTGCTTCCAAGCCACGAAATATTGTTTTGCAATGGTTAACAGCCGTGTATCGTAAACTGCGCTTACCCCCATATAATTTATTCTGTAATCGCCATAACTTATTCTTTTGCACTAGATTTTGAATATTCGGCCTTTGGGGGGAAAATATTAAAGAACCGTGGGCTACGGTCCTCGAGGTGTGAAGAGATTTTGTTTTTAACTATCAACTTACAAGTATAATAAGTAATTTGGGGCACCCAAGAAGAACGGATTGAAGCGTATGTACACTCGGTATTCTTAAAACGTCATAGAGCGCATCGCCAGAAGAGAGGCAGCGCTAGTTTGCAAAAGAGTTTATAATCTTCCATATATGAATTTTACCTTTATGCAATATGCTGACGCGTAGGTATTTGCGTTGGGATTTTTTCTTGGTACATGTAAGCTTACTATGTCTCCAAAGCGGAACGGTGCTGTGCTTCCGAGCCACTAGTCTCGGAAGCACCCTTCATGGCAGCAATGTAACTCATCGTGGTGCTCCTGGAAAGCATGCGAACAACCATAGTTTGTTTTTCCCTATCAACACGTGAGCCTTAGCACCCTCATAAATGCTTGAATCTTTGTTTGAACTACTCTCTAAATTTAATGGATCAACAGGAAAGAGGAAGCCTTAGATAAGGGCTTAAATGACCCCCCTACCCCCGCCCACGATGATAACTACGACGATAATTCCGCTATTCCAAGGAATCCTGAGGGGGGGATACCTCGGAAAGCTGCTTTCTCCAGGATTCCTTCTTTGTTGGGAGCTGTGTATCTCTTCTCGGCCATTGCGTTCATACTGTGCCTCAGGGGACTCAGTACCCCTGACACTGCGAAGCGAGGGAATTTTATTGGGTAGGAAATACTTACATTTTGTTGAGAGCGGAAGAATATTCTTCGCAATCATCAGGATACTTGGAATGGCCACAGCTGTTATTGTAACATTTTCTGAAGAAGGATTTCATTCTCAGTACCTCTATTTTTTTGTTGCCGTATTACCAGCTTTGGTGATTGGGTTCTTAATAGGAGAAAGAGTGGGAACAGTGCATATTCCGCAGCTTGTCGCTTTGTTTCATAGTTTTGTGGGGCTATCGGCAATTTTGGTGGGTGAAATCATTCATAATATGAAATTCACGCCGCTTGGATGTGTGCACCTGCCTTGCTTCGCTTACCAGGTCAGTCTTTCAAGTTTTCATTCAACACCGGCAGATCCCTCGGAGGAGCACTTGGCGCATAGCATTGAATTGGTGACAAGCATTTTCATAGCTGCTGTCACCTTTTCTGGATCACGTAAGCTAATTAAATTTCAACCAAAGTATAGAATAATTTTCTCCAATTAACTTACGCAGTCATTGCAGCGGCAAAGCTTCATGAGATAATTAACAGCAGCGCATGGAACTTACCGGGAAAACATGCGATTAACTCTTTTTTGTTTGGTACTATAGTCTTTTTTGCCGTTACTTTCTGCGTCGCTGGGAAGTCAAAGCTGCGTTTGGGATCCCTGTGAGTACCTTCTTTTTCCAGTCTTTAAAAGATTTTCCTAAATTTATTACCTTCTTTTCAGTTATTGCGAACTTAGCTTGAGCATCTTACTGGGTGTACACTTGATCGGTTCTATTGGTGGAGCAGACATGCCTGTAGTCATTAGTTTGTTGAATTCATACTCGGGATTTGCAACAGCAGCAAGCGGTTTTATGCTAGATAACAATCTTCTTATAATATCTGGCTCGTTGATTGGAGCGTCTGGGGCTATTCTTTCATACGTCATGTGGTAAGTACCTGTGGCACTACAAGGCTACATCGAAAAACTTCTGTAACAGTAAAGGCATGAATCGGAGTCTCACAAACGTAGTCTTTGGAGGATGGGATCAAAATTTCGATTACATGCATCCCGGTGGTTCTGGCATTGCAGCTGAAACTACTTGGGAATGCGTAAGTCATCTAGTTGGCCTCCGGCAGGCGCTAAACAATACAGCACTTTTACTAATCAGGTTGTCGAAGAGCTTTTAGGGGCAAAGAGAGTAGTGATAGTTCCTGGATATGGGATGGCAGTCAGCAGGTGCTAAGCAGTTAAGCACGTTAGTAGTCACTGCATTTTTCACCGCCGACTTGTTTTCAGATGTCAGGCAGATATCGCCCAAATAGCGAGAGTAATGTGTATACTCCATCAAAACTTCATAGCACTCTATAAAATCATTAAGTATCCAGTTCCTGATTTCAAGGGGCATTGACGTCCAATTCTGCATACATCCGGTAGCAGGCCGCATGCCGGGTAATTACGTGCATTCTTCTATCCTCAGTCATGCCGCAAAAACTGGAAAATATATCAGGACACATGAATGTGCTTCTCGCGGAGGCTGATGTTCCTTATTATATCGTTAAAGAAATGGATGAGATGTTAGTTCTAAACCTGGCAAAAACAAATGATACCCTGTAGAAAATGTTTTTTTCAGCAATCCTAAGTTAGAAACTTTTGACGTAGCGTTGGGTGAGTGAAACATCAGCATTGCATTGACGTGACTTCCTACGTTCTATAGCCCATTTTCCTAACTATAGTCATAGGAGCGAACGACATAATAAATCCTGCGTCACTAGAAGAGGATAGTAAAATAGCAGGCATGCCGGTCATAGAAATATGGAAAGTCAACAGAGTGATAGTGCTAAAGCGCTCTCTATCTTCGGGATATGCGGGTATCGATAATCCGCTGTTTTATTCTGGCGGAACAAGGATGCTTTTCGGAGGTAGGGTAGTACTTAAAGTGATTTTTCAAAGAAATTGAAATGGTTGTTCCTAATTTTAGATGCTAAGCAGAGCGCAACGAGCATATACGCCGGGATTAAGGCTCGAGCAGATTTAGTGCAATGCGCGGGAGCAATCACTCATTCTGCGAGTTTTCAAGACGATATAAATACTGTGGAGGTAGCCTTTCCGGTCGCAAATAAGTCCCTAGGAGTGCTGAAAGATGATTATTCGGATACCACCCTGGTAATCGAGCACAAAAAAATCTGGGCCATATTATAGAAACGTTTCCTAAAGGTTTCCATTGTTCCGAGCTCCATTTTGAGGCTAAGAAGATTGGGCTACAGGTATTAAGTACGACCCATAAAAATACAAATACTAATAGTTTATCCGCAAAGTATCTTGCTAGGGTGTATATCCAATCTGGAGCTGGAATTCATGCTAACTTTTCGGATGAAGCCTTCCAGGCAATGTCTATAATGATTCTGCGCGCTTAAGATTCCTAAAATCATGCTCTAATTCAGACTGCTGGAGCTGTAATCTTACAATTACAGCAAGAAGTCATATCAGTATCTGAAGTTATAGTCCAGATAATGACTCCTACTCTGGAGATTATAAGCTCTTTGCAACCTGGGCAACTCTTCATAAGGTTATAGAAGTACCACATTATCAAGTTTTCTAGTAAAATTAAACACGTTTAAATGTACCTCAGTCAAATTTGGCCTGCAAGGCATCCAGAACTGCTCAGCGCATTCGCGACGAGGTTATAACCTTGATTACGACGTCAAATAAGATACATAAAGCAGCGCTATGTAATGCTTCAGGAAAATTACTGCAATCGCCGTTGATGAAGTTCCAAGGACATCCCGTGCACAGAAGGTGGTATATCTTGTGTTTGTACGATAGGCTAAAAAGTAATCCATCGTAACGCTCATAGCTGGATGTGCGCACCTCTATGAGTAGCTTGCAGGTGCGAATACTAAATTGAGGCCACACCTGACTTATCACAAAAATCCAAGAAAAAAACTATCCTCTGATAGGGATACCGAGCAGTGATAGAAGCCTTCAACGCTTTACCAAGACTTAGTAAACCGTCTATAACCGCAGCAGGTGTGCAGAGCAGCTTGGAACAAGTTAATTGATTATGGTGTCAGGGTAATTTTTCAGGCAGAGTAGATGCTGCGCGAGTGCTTGTATTAGGTGCAGGAGTGGCAGGCTTACAGGTAACACTTATCACTTGAATCTGTGGAGACATGAAGGAGAAATTCAAAACCATTCAGGCTATAGCGACTGCTCACAGCATGGGTGCACAAGTATTTGCGAATGACACTCGCTTTGCTACCAGAGAGGAGGTAGAAAGCTGTGGGGGCACTTTCCTACCCATAGAGATGGAGGAAGATGCTCAGGATTCCCTTGGATATGCTACAGAATTGTATTATATCATGCGCATATAATCAAGCCTGATAACTGTATCAAAATCATGGGCTTCAGGAATGCGAGGCTACAGGAAGCGCAGAAGAAGATCATATCAAAGTTTATTAAGACTTGTGATATAGTAGTCTGCACAGCGGCTATCCCAGGTAATAAAAGCTATATTTATCTTTCGAAGCAACTGTTAAAACTTCGAATTGCAGGCAAAAGTTCCCCGAAGCTTATCTCTACGGTAATCACAGCATGCCTTGATTACCCTATCTCCATACCGACTTTGCCTACGGAACTGGACGCTCCGTTGATTACTATTACGTATAGCCAATGGTGAAAACAATGAAACCAGGATCAGTAATAGTTGACCTAGCAACTGAGGTGCCAGAAAGCGTTATGAATCAAAACAAACAAATTAAAAATACATATCATCTCATTTAGAATGGTGCCACCGAGGAAGGGTAATATAGCTAACTAATTGTTTAGCATTGCTCATTTCATCACAATAACGACACCTTTAAGATGGGGCGGCAACTGCGAATGTTCCGTACGCGAAGGTGAGTACTTAACAGCAGAGAGAGCATGCATCGCATACTAATAGGGGTGAAATATGCAGGTGATATAACCGTAAACCAAGTGAATATTCTAGGAAGGAGCAAGATTGAGACAAGAATGTAAAGCTTGCCAGCTCTCTCATAAAAAGTGTCAATTAAGAAAAGTGTTTTCAGGGCAAACCAGGCATCTGAGCTTTACTCTATGAATATTGTCAATTTACTAGAAGAATTAGGGGGTACTCCAACATTCTAGCTAGCTCACGAAACAAATCTCATTTTAACAAAAATTTCAGAGGATCCATCTAGCTTAAACTTAAACGACCAAATATTGAGAGAAATGTGTGTGGCTTACAATGGCAGTAAGTTTATAAGGCCCAAATAAACTTTAAAACCTATATATTTGGCTTATGTATCACATAATCACAGCTGTACTCTGGAAGCAGCAACAGCCAGTAGCAGCCAAGCAGAAGAGTTTTGTACCCAATGAGCCAGTTCCAATTAAAACAGCAAAGAAGGTACTAGCTCCATCTTATTCCTCAGTATATAACTAGTAAAATATATATTTTTACAGATAGACATAAAACAAATAATCGCATCTGATCTAGTATTTTTCTGCTGCGTTCTTTTGGCCTTGGTGTTAATGGGTTTCCTTGGAGGTAAGAAACATAAGTTCAAGCAGGAAATATCATCTCAAGAATGTACTTGCAGCCATACTGGATACACTCGAGATGCAGCACTTCTTCCTGTTCTCACTTTCACTGGTAAATTGACAATTCTGGTACCTTTTTAATAACTGATAACACGATTAATAATTAACAGGTCGTAGGATACTACTGGTGGACATACTTTCTATATTACCCGTCTTAAATTGAAAATAAATACAATGCAACTTTTCAGCGTGTGGTCGGTAACTCCGGCGCTGCACACACCACTGATGTCCGTCACCAATGCTGTGGGTAAAAAGCAATATCATAGAAATATACAAACCTATACCCTATATACCTCAGCTCTCTGGAATAATAATTATCGGAAGCATGGTACAATATGATAAGCATATGTTCAAGACTAGCACCCTTTGCGCTCTTGTGGCGACCTTCCTAGCAGCATTAAATATTTCTGGTAAATTTCAACTAAAACATCAACGAATTACAGCTAATTAGAAACTTATTTCTCAATCAGGAGGATTTAATGTCACTCATAGAATGCTCCACATGTTTTCCATATCATAAAAGCAATGAGCTATCAAAAAAAAATTATTTTATATGCTAGAAGATGAACTTTTACGCTCAAAAGCATCGGAGAATATAAGCTGCGCCACAGATGCATGCTTTAAACGAACATAACGCTGGAGTAGATATTCGAAAAACCTATAGACCTAGCCCAGTATTAGCGTACCGGGCAGCCGAATAATTCTTAATAAACTACTCTACATAGTATAGTAATTGTTATAATTGACTACATCCAGAAAAACCTGGAACTTGTCTAATACCTGGGTTTGGAAAGGTAGTCCAATAACACCAGAAGTGATCGAAACATATATAGGCAACATACTTAAATGTGGAAATTGTGTAAGAATACTATCATCTGGATATACTTTCTGAGAATCTTCCGGGTACGTACGAGTTACTACAGCTTTTAAGGACTGGAGAAACCAATTGAACATCTTATTAAACGATTCTCGTAAGCCTGAACAACAAAAACAAAATTTCTGGCTTTTCAAGAGAACATATTAGAGATATGTAAATGAAATAACTGATTACCTCGAATGGCTTCTGTGGAAGATATCAAGCTTGAATTGATATCTTCATTATTGTCGGAAACATCTTTGTGGAGCAGCTCTGCTGCTTCTTGCTCGTCATCGTCCTCTAATATGAAATCCAATTTCACCTTCAATATACACGACTCCCTCTTGATCAACTTAAAAAGTTCGACAGGAGTATGTAGCAAGCGCGACACTGCAGAAGAAAAATATTCATTAAGAGGGAACTTCAAACGGCGCAAGCGCGTAATATTAACTGCATCATTTGAGTGGGGTAACACTCCATTCTTCCCAGGCACAAAAAAACTTGTGGACGAGGCTGTGTGCGGCAGCGGGTACTCCTTTATAGGGACCAGCAATTGCGTTACTAATAGATCCACGTAAGACTGGTGTATCAAATCAATCTCTTGAATCGTCATGCATTTTAAAACTGCATCCGAAAACGTCATCCATGAGTAAGAAGCAACCCAATCAGAGTACCATAACAAGCAATTGAAAAAATGCAGCAGCTCGCCGTTGAAGCAAGAAAAGATATCCCTCAGATTTTGAGCTGGAGTACTTCCTGCCCTAGCCAAATCATGGATGGCTTTTCCAAACTCCCTTAATGATTGCAAGATCTTCAGGGATCTCTTAATTTCTAAAGAATGCCCAAATACAGCGGAGTAGCTGCAAAATAGAAAACGCAAAGCATCGTGCACTTCATAGGATGGCTTCACTTTGCGTGTTTATTGCAAGGGCCAAAACAACATCTACTTCCCTCAAAAAGCATTGATTTAGGTAAACGATCAAAGACACAAATGGAATGAGAAGAAGACGTACCGCTTAAGGATCCCTTCTTTAAACAAGATGTCCAATGGATACGGAGGATTACAGCTCAGCTATAGGAAGAAAGTAAAAATTTCAGGCCCTAATAGCATAGTGTGAAGGATTCGCAAACATTTAAGGCTAACGGCACAAACAACCCAGCAGGAACAAGCGAACGAAATAACTATATATCAGTATGTACTAAATAGTTAAGAAAGCTACCGCAGCTTACACGTATATTTCTAAACGGAAGCGCACTACTTATTTCATGGCCGGCGAACAGCTGATTTGCCTCAATTCTCACAAACAAGCTTTGGAGCACCGCTGATAGTAGTCTTCGCTCGTTTTCACAGTCACCTGAGGCTTCGCTCTGCAATAAAAAAAAGCACACAAAAAAATAAGAAACATAGTCGGAAAAAATAAGATATCAGATAATGAAACCTTACATTAGCTGTCCTCTTGAGCGGCTGCTTCTGGTTACCTTCAGGTCTTCGCTGTTTGCGTGCTTGCTTCACGGGCAACGTAGGATGAAACTTCCGTGCAGAGTCACTGTGTTGCATTAAACACTGCTTTAAATTCAAATCCAATTGCAGTGAGCTATGATAAACCAGAGGAAATTCAATGTTAGGAAAGAGAAGTTCGTAGAAAGGCTCCATGAAAGCGTCTCCCTGACAAACGCAAAAAACATCAGACCGGGTAAAACTCAATAATAAAGGCTACGCAATCATCTTACAAGGTATAAGCATTACTTTTATAAAAGAAAAAGGTACAAACAATTACACGAAAAAATTTTATTTTTTCGACAGAAAAAGCAGCGGAATGCCAAAAACAAAGATATTAAACATGCGTAATATGACTGAAAAAGGTGCTAGGCATTATTTCAATTCCATTCCCATGTGACATCTCGTAAAAGACGCAAACTGCAGGCTTTGTACTTGTAATCTACGTCAGGTGTGTTTGCCGGTACTTCGAGATAGAAGACCTTAAAAAGGAGGTTAAAGCTCACTAAAACGAACCTCCTCTATTTCTTAATCAAATTCTTGCATTGCAAAATTCTGTCTTTACATCGCAGAATCCTTTTCTCTAGCACTCCCTCTTTTTCATAAAAAGTAGCGAATAAGAGCTATTAATTCGACAACAGTACCTTGACACGATAAGCCTTACGAACAAACTCAGTGAAAGTATTTCATTTAGAAAAAGAATATTAGAAATATAAAACCAAATGAAAAATTTAGTTGCCTTATGTGCAGATTTAACAAAATCAATGAAAACGGAGGCTTTGAAGCTCTGTAAACTTGGCTTTATTCCAATCAAGTTCATATAATGGCACTTCATAAAAATGAAAAAGAGGAAATGGCTGAAGCTTTCTGTAACCTTTATAAGTCATCAGAGAAAATATACGATTCTACAATTTTTTGTAGCAAAAAAAAACATCCGCTTTCCTGGTAAGAATAAAAAGAAGAAACTCAAATGATTAAATAGAGAGGCGCCATGCAGTATCCGATCCTACAAATTAGATTTTATCTAAATCTGCCGTTTTATACCACAAAAAAATTCTCTAAAACATATCTCAACAAGGCACCCACACTACAGAGCGAGGAAATCCTGAAAGCTTCGAAGACTAGTGTTGCTGCAAAAAGCTACAAAATCAACACCCTTTTCGTAAAAAGCTAATCTTTTGAGGCATGCATAGGTAAAGTCTTTGAGCATTAAGGATAACCTGTAATAAGGCTACTTTCCTTACACCTGTAAGGAAACTTATTAAGTTTGAATTTACTAATAAAGTTTCCTTAAAGCTTTCGATGGCCTCCACTGCATTATGCTTTGAAAGACCAAGTATCCTAGTATGGCCTTCCAGACCAGGAGGTAGGTCATAGTTTGAAGTCAATAATGTAGAGCCATCCTCTAGAGTAGCAACAATATTACAGTCGCGAAGGTGGCTCTCTATCTGAAGGAAAAGCCTGTGAAAAGCACTGAAAGAATTCCTTCGCTTTTCTATTGGATCCTTGAGCTTCGATGAGTGGCGAACGAATAACTTTTCTCCGGGGAATCGACTGTCGACAGTAGGGTGAACAAGCGAAATCCGACTCGATTGAAGAATCCAAGAATAAGCATTATTGGCATTGCTTATACGGCCGTGTGTAGATTCAAGCCCTCCAAGCAATTTCTCTTGCTCAAAGTAGGATCTTCCTGCAATTATCAACCAGTAAGCATATCGAGCATATATTGATGGTATGATCAAGTTTTTGCGGCCAAGCCGGGAGCTTCTCAAACTTAGAGATCCTTCATGAACGCCATCACATTCCAAATAATTCCACTTGTTTTCTCCTCCTAAATTCTCGTTTGCTGGTGAGTTTTCCTTGGAAGAAGATATTGAAAACTCCCCATAGGTATCATTAAGCTTACCAGAAAAAATCCAATCTTCCATGACCTTTTTGTAACGATCAAGCTATACACAAATCACACACATAAGGAGATTTAAGGTGCTAGTCAAAGGCACTGAAAAAAGCTGTTTTTTTTTCAACACAAAAAACAGATTTGGAAACTGATTTTGTCTTCGTGGAAACATCTATGCTTACAGCAGCCAGAAATATACATAGAAAACAAGTAGTAAACACACAAAGCAACAAGAAGAGGCACAACATACATTTTGGGGGAAATCTAGGATGGAAAAGGAGTATGCTCTGATTAGGTTCTTTCACGAAGAAGTTATCATCGGAAATGACACACGCGAGGAGACTAATCATGCCAATACAATACTAGTGCTAGCTGCATCAGTTAAGTGTTGGTTGTCATAGCGAAAATTCAATCTACACACGACCACGATTAAAGAGTTTGGCATATTTTAATGCAAGGAGATGAGGATTCTGACGGCTTGCTTTTTATGAATAAAATGGCTGGAAATGCTGGGTTTAACACTCAAAAAGAGGCGCATTCACACACACTGATAGTCATAAGCTGACTAACTGCAGCAGATGATGGCACTTTGACACTCAGAGCACATTCACACATATATGCACACGCATCATCAAATTCTCATCATCACACTCACACACTCGCACACACACTCACACACACACTCACACAC
>JADHZB010001479.1:0-26774 GCA_015657535.1 Nephromyces sp. MM_2019 | reverse complement strand
TGTGTGTGTGTATGGGTGTTTGCGTGCCTGTGTGCATGTCTGTGTCTATGTGTTTGGGCGTTGGTGTGGGTGTTTGTGTATGTGGGGGCTTGTATGTCTGTGTGTGAGTGGCCGTTCTTGTAGGTGGCCGCGGTTGTGTTCCCATGTCTAGTGGTATGCCTGCTCGTTTGGGCGTGCCTGGTCATGTGTGTTCCTGTTCATGCTTATGCCCGATTAACTGTGCATGTGTGTCAATGCGTATATGCACTCTTGCTTCTGTGTGTGCAACTGCTTGCCTATGCATGAAGTTTTTTTTCCATACACACACAAAGAGCTAGCAGGTGAGCCCTTTCAAGAACATCATTAGTCAATACATACAGTGTAATAAAAAGTCCTTCATTGTTTCCAATGTGTGCAGAGAAAGTAGAAAAATACAAGAATAAAAGGCAATACTTTCTAGAAAAGGCTGATGAAAAAAGGCACGAAAACAGAAAGATTATCTCCTCATAAGTCGCTGCCAATTCTACACTGGGAGAAACTTCTTACATCATGTTCTTATCCCTCATAAAACTTCCCAAAGACATCTTTGTTCTACACTGAACACACGCGAAAAGCGCCTCAACCAAAGAACTTACCCGTGATAAACTGAAGATCACAATATAGAATCGACACACACACGAAAACTGGAAAAAACTGCATGCAAATCTACAGCCAATTCCTGCACTAAACGAAGTATAATAACGACGGGTTTTGCAATAAAAAAAAACGGCATGAATCCAGGAATCGAGTGCGACTCGCAGACTACAAAATGCGACAGTCCAATGCGACACACACGCGCTTTTACCCAACTTAGTTAACACACCTACTTCAATACACCTGCTTTAACACCAGTGTTAACACACCTACTTCAACTCATCTACTTCAACAGGTCTACTTCAACAGGTCTACTTCAACCCCCTCTCCCCAACCCCCTACCTCCAACCCCCCACCCACCAGCTCGCTTCTCAGGAAAAATTTCCAAGTCGATTTCCTTAAAGTTAATATGAGCTTTTTTGAGTAACATTTTAGCTTTTGAGCAGTTGTGACAGCCAGAGAGGGAAAAGACTGTAACGAACTCCGCCATGAGAGGGACGCCTAGCAAATGAGAGCTGCCTTCTGTTGCAGGAAGAAGAGGTGCTAAAGAACCTGCCGCATTACAAGCTGCTCCTGAGAGAGTATCGCTCTTTTCAGCCGCTGAATTAGCCTCTAAAGTGCACTCGTTTTCATCATCTCCAGCTTCCTCCGCTGCTGGTGCCTTTGCAGTATCAAAAGCTACCTGCGACGACGGAGCTTCAATCGTAGTTGGTTGATAATGCTCAGCTTCTGCAGGAAAAATGGTAGGAAGAGGAGGTGGAGTGTGTGTGGGAAGCGAGAGATTGGAAAGTGCGCAGAAGATTGTGTGTTGGTGATTGATTGCAATATAGACGCTGTTTATCGTGAATGGGTTGGTGGGTGGTTAGGTTTGTAAGTGGGTTAGTGGGTTAGTGGGTTGGTTCGTGGGTGTGTTTGTAAGTGTGTGTGTGCAGGCGTGTTAGTGTGTTGATAAATCTTTGGTGTGCGTGCTGGCTTGTATATCCATACGCATTTCGCTACGGGTGTTATGTATGTGCAGTTAAAGGCGTGGTTTCTACACACTATTATATAGAAAGTGTCTAGAAAATAGTGTGTAGAAACCACGCCTTTAACTGCAAGAAACCCTGCTCAGCCATAAATTGAGAGTGGAGCTGAAACTCAATGAAGTCAATCCTTCATGAAAAGATGATCTCACAAGATTAAGTATAGGAACAAATAAAATCAATCATAGGCAGCTTAGAGGCCCAACACACTCATGGAATCACAGTGAAAGCAAAGGTACAGGTGCAACACACAAGATTCGGTAGCTCAAATTATATCAGAAACTACTCCATTTACGTGGATATTGAAGCTCAAAAAGACACACAGGAGCTGCTGTACACAAGCAAATCGTGAAGCATAAAGGCGACTAGCTTCAAATCAAGGCATACTCAATACATGAAACCTATCCGTACGTGTTTTTGCATTGGAAAAGTTGTGTGTTAGAGCATGTACAAATAGTAGGGCATATAGTTAATAGCATACATACACACACTAAGTAACACAGGAAAACACACAAACACCACATTAGAAACAAAAATAAAAACCAACACACAGACCAGCATAGGTACCAACACACACCACCGCAAATACATAAAAACAAAATAACACACGGTACTCCAGATACACATACAGTATTCTCCCCAGCAAGTCCCAACACACACATCCAGCATTCTCGTCAGAAAGCTCCCCCACACACACATCTAGCATTCTTATCACAAACTTTTTTCTCAGCAAACATACACAGCACTCTCATCAGAATACTATCCCCCCTCCACATACCCGCATCCTCAGTTACGCCAGTAAAACCAAAACTTCAACCTCCATCTTTATTCCATACACCCCCCAAATAACCCAACCTTCAAATCTAAATAAACTCAGCCTACCAGATCATAAAGCACACACACTCCAGTACAACACCAGAAACCTCCAAATCATCTGCAAACTTCCTAACCAAACAACATCGAAGCAAGCAGAGTTCCTGTCATCACCTCAAGACGGCAGCTACTCGCCAACACACACAGTCTCTGAACTTCACTGAGCTTTCACACACTGCAGATCTTACAGCTTCCTCAACCCACCAACCTGAAGCAGCGGAAACTTCAAGTGCTTGCCCTTCCGGGCCAGCAAGCTGATTCATCTCAGCACTTCCCCCTGTAGTACTACAATTCCTCAGCTGCCACGTCATTTTGTCAGGATTTCTACTTAAATCATCTTCAGGAGTAGGATTCTTTGCAGTATTCACGCCTTCGACATTAGTACACACAGGGGTATCTGAATGAACATAAATTTGGCTTGGTGATAACTGATCACCAGAGGTAGTTTGAGACTCACGCGGTTTTTCTTCATTGAGTACGATATCATGGATAGCTTCACTCTTTGGTTTCTCAGAAGATCGCATCTTACCATTTTTCCTTACAAAAAACTGGCCAGAGCTCCACTCTGGTGCATCATCTCCAAGTGGCAGTGAGTGTGTGCTGCTATCCACAGCTACTGAGGGATAAAGCTCCGAAGAAGCATATAGCACAGACGCTGAAGATGTGTTTTCTGCTGCTGTACTTGAAGAATGTACGAAGGCAGAAGGAGGAAGTTCAGCTGAGCAGCGACTTCCAGAGCAGGAACTGCTGAGATCAACGTGATTCACGGGATCCTTGACTTGATGCGAATGGGCTTGCTCATTCGCAGCAATAGACACACGCACACTATCCCTAATGTATTCGGCTACATTGATGTGAGCGTTTTTTTGCTGAATAGAAAAAGCCGTCTTTTGTTCGCAGTTCACATATGAGGTAGCTTCATCATTCTGCTCTGCACCTACACCAGCTACTGAACAAACCATGGGATTCCCGCATTTTTCTACAATTTTTTTCGCTTCTTTTTCCTTCTTCATTACATCATTTAGGTAAGCGTTTTCATACTTTTCTTCCTCATTATATGCGCAGTAGGGAATGGTATCTCCATCCTGAGAAGCTTGTGCATCAGGAGAATTGTGCACATCATTCATTCCATGAGAAGTCTTAAATATATTTCTGTCAGAAGATATCTCTAAAATCACATCAATTGCGTCGGAAGAAGCTTTAACATCAGCTACACCTCCAGGGGTGTTGACATTTTCCCAGGAAGAAGTCACGCTGTCGTCGTGGATCAGAATATCACCGAGTTCAATGGAGCCCACCGGAGCAATTTCTTCCAACAGACTCTCATTTGACGGATCTTCACTAGCTTTCTTGTGTGTTGCGCCTTCACCTATTGAAAAAAAGGGCATTCACAAGAAGATTAAACTACAATAAAGCTCAAAATCGCAGAAAATAGTTATTTTTCTTACCTGAGGCATTCAAAATGGTCGAATCGTTACCAAATGAATGCAATTCAGAGGGAGCTTCAACGAGGCAAACATCCTCCAAAATGCTATCCGGAAGACCTCGTGAAGTGCCTTGTAAATCGCCTCGCATATCGCAGCCATCCTGTGGTAAAGAAGAGATTGAAGCACTGATTGATTCTAAATCCGCAGGAACCCCCCCCACAGCCTCCTTCCTCAGAAATCCATCATTTGAAGAGTTACTTGTAGCCTGATTGTCCAAGTGAGGAACTGGCTGCTTAACCTCTGGAGAGCAGTCATCTAAAGGACTTCCAGTGTTTTTATTACGTCGATAGAATTCTGGGAGGTTATTTGATGAGGATGAGTTGAGAGGGTGATGTGTGATATCTTTAGCTTCTGCAAACTCCAGGCTACTACTAGCTTCACTCGGGGACACACAAGCTTTATCAAAATCATTGCAAAATCGGTCAGGAAAAAAAAATACACTTTGCACACTAATGGAATCATTCAGTTGAATATTTCCAGGTTTTTCCCTGGTGTCATGCCCTCCCACCTCGGCTAGTGCGTCTTTAGAGGAAGTAAAATCAGATGATGGTTCTGTCGTACCAGCAGCTACAGGCTGTTCAGGAGTAGTAGCAACACCAGCTTCCAAAATAGGCTTTATAAAAGCATGATCTAAAGCACTAATCTGATCCATGTTCAAATCATGCTCTAATACTACAGAATAGTTCTCAACAAACGACTTGTTTTTACCCAGTTGGTTTTGACACCCATTCTCTGATACTTCCTCATTCTGCTCGTCGAAACATTTGGTTTCAGCAGTAGCTGCTTCGTGTGTCAATAAATGCGTTCCTTGCCGAAAACTGGTGCGAAGAAGGGCTTGTAAAGACGGTATATCTACGTTATTTGGGTTATTAGCTTGAGACTCTGGAGTATCACTAGAGCTTGAGCTTTTTGTACCATTTAACGCTTCGTATTCCTTAAAAATGGCAAAAGATTGAGCGAATAAGCTGGTTTTCTCGTTATTTTGGGTAACACTCTTGGCAGGTATCGAAGTACTATTACTATATCCCTCTACACCCTCTTTCAAATGAAGACTCGTCCTTGCTTCATTCTCAGTATTATAGGAGGCAGAAACTTCTGGTTTTACCACTGATGAGGCAGTACTACGGGAGTAACTTGAATCTGCCGGGTCAATCTTACGGTCCTGCATTTGAGAGGGTAGTTCATTTGCGGATGCAGTTTCATCAGTCTCGTGTGTATGTATCATACTTTCAGCAACGCTCACACCATCATCGGAAGAGGGCTTTCCACTTTGGGCCTCATCTATTGTCAAAGAATCAACTATGCTACCGCTCTCTTTCAATTCATCAAAATTGCTGGTAGAAACACTCAACTTATTGGAAACATCAATGCCTTCTTCTCCGCTAGAAACTTTTCCTGGCTTTGATTGGTCATCCAAGACCACCTTTGCATTGTAATTCGATCCTGGGGCTTTATCACCCTGGAACTCAATACCAGAAGCATCTAATGATGAAGATTTAAAGTTCGTAGGTTTTGACAAACTGGAGTTCGAAGAAGACACAGCGGAAACGGTATTATGATTATCATTACTGGGCACTACTGAGGCTGGCATCGGTGGGGTACTGGCTTTTACATTTCCAGCTGTAGCAACTACCCTTGTACCAGGACCAGCCTTAGAATAAGCTGAGGGGTGATTCTGTTCATTGCATCCACCAGAAGCATTCTCCTCTTGATTCAGATCAGCGTTGGCTTTTGATAGCTTACCAGTAGATTTTGGCACATTTTCAGAGGATCTTGATTGGCAGGAATGCGCTTTTGCACGCTTGAGTGACTTGCCCATTATATCTGCCAAGAAAAAACACTAAAATGTTTCTCTACTTCATGCTGGGGTTTCGCGAAAAATCAAACTTAAGTCCACAACATGCTGCTTACAGAAAAACTTAAACAGCAAGCACGGATTTGGGGCACATTGGATAATGTCGTGGAGAAGCAAAGACGGCAAGCTCAACTCTCACTAACCAAATGAACCAGCTAAAAGTGGGACAAAAAAAGCAGCAGATGAATAAAAGCAAAAAGAGCTGAAACAAAAACTACTTGAGCGAAAAATTGAAAATGCTGAAGCGCTAAGATGATACCCAGTCTGAGAGACAGATGAAATTACTGCCAATGTGTCTGCAGAAAAAAATGCAGTCTCATAGTCTAAAATGAGCAAAAAATGAGTCTTAGGTAGCAAAATTTCCCATAAATACATGCGTATTGATATGCTTACCAAACGAGGTGTCTTCGTCTCCAAATGGTACTGTGCTCCAGCTTAATTTTCTCCCCCAGAAAAACTTACATTTACATAAACTGGGGAGGGCGCAATATGACCCGCAAGCACAAAAGTATCCATGCGCAAAACCACATTAACAATTTTAACGAGTCCTACGCTGCAGCATTTCAAATTTCAGAGCAATTTCACTCAAATTTACAAGAGTCTTTATTACCTATGAATAGTCTGTTGGCGATTTACTGCAACAAAAGAGCTTGGGAATGTTAGGGGAATATACTATAGTTGGGATATGCACAGTAATTTTGTTTACTATCACGCGCGCGCTATACAGCAAGATGTGATGGTAACATATTAACTCGTGGGGCGGTGGTGGACCGCGCAGAAATGTAGATAAGATAATTGCGGAAGGTACCCATATATGGGCTCTTGTTCAATCTGTGCTTGTTTTGCTGATGCGCGCGGCGGGTGCTGAACCCGTCGTGTGAATGTGTATGCAATGCGCTTGGGGTGTATTCGCTCTGCTTGTGTGGTGCGTGTGAGTGTGTGATGAGCATGTGTTTGCGTGGTGCGTGTTGGTGGGTGTGGATGTGTGTGTTGTAAGTTTGGATGTTTCCACATGTGTGTGTGGTAAAAGTTTGGGTGTTTTGACGTGTGTCTGTGGTAAGGGTTACTGTGTTCAACTTTTGTTTGTTGCTTCCTGAGTGTGGAGCTTTTGTGTATTGCATGGTATGTGTGGCACTTTTGTGTATTTCTAGGTGTGTGTGATAGGTGTGTGCTGTGGGTACAATGAGGATTTGCGATGCGGTGGCTTCTTCCTTTTGGATGAGTACGCGGTAAGTTTGTGCTGCATGTCCTCTGTCTTGCGATTCTTTTCAGCATGTGTTGATTGTATGCTGCAAATTTACTGCAAGTGCATTAGTTAACTCTTGTATGTTGTTCCCTTCGTTATGCAGTCCAAAAAGCATATCCTATGGATCGACTAGGCTGCTTGATTCTGATTTTTCACCAGCATGGCTGATCTGCTCCAAAGAAAATTTCAAGCTTGTACCCTGTTCCTGAAACTTTTATACGTGTTAGATGAAAAAAATTAGCCATTCTTGCCTATTTAAAGCAAGTTTCATAAGCAGCAGCTAGCCTTTTAGACTTACTTTATTTAGATTTCTGCTATACTAGAAAAAATATTCAAGGAGTCACCTGAGACAAGTTGCAATCCTAACGCCGGCATAGCGTATATACCCTGTTTTCGGTAGTAGTCTGGATGTAAAGCAGAGTAAATCTGATGTAAAGAGATTACTTTTTTGCGAGATTCTTGGGAACTGCCAGAAAGTGAGTGAAGTAATTGGGGGCATTCAACTTATGCGAAACAGCTGTGTTGCACGCACTGTGCTTCCTCCTGATGCTTGAAGCAAGCGTTGTAATCTCTACTCTGCTTACACGCTATCATGCTTACTAAACTCTTAATTTGTAAGTCTCACTCCTCTTGCAGTTATTATCTGTAAAATTCTCTTTTTATACCGGTTTTTTGCTAAAACTAATTTTTCCTTACCCATGTGGACAATTTCGAAGCACCCGTATTCCCCTTATTTTGTAGATGTGTATTATCGTTTTTATTTCTTTTGTTTTGTAAAATCAACCTCTGTGATTATCACTTAGGCCCCTGCTGGTACGAGTTCTCCATGCTAATCTAGTTGCTTTAGCTTACACAGGTGAGAATCCAACGAGGCGAAAGTATTAGCAATTCTCCTGTTTCAACTGCATAACGCGGATGCAAATCAAATAAACAAATTTTACGTAACAGCCTCTATTTCACGAAAAAATAAAGAGTTTTCTTACCTCAATGAGCTTCCAGAAATGCAACTTTCCAGGTAATAAACGAAAATATCACACAGCACCTACTATGCGGGATCATTGGCGTTCGCAAATGTATACATCTTTCATTGAATGGAAACCGCTAAGTTGAAGTTTTCCCGAGGAGCCATCCCTTCCTTTGAGTCTAAACCTTTGAACTTTTACCATGTTGTCATTTCATTCAAGAATATGGCGGTGCGGGCAGCAGATTTTTTGAGCGAGTTTTTTTGCGTTAAAGTACAGATATTTGTCCGAGTAAGCTAATGCCAAAATTTAATGTTCTTATGGAAGCACCAATAAAAAGCTTGAGGGATAATTTTAGTGAGGCTCATAAGTCTTGAGGCATGGTAAAAACCATGTGCATGCCCCAACTACTTGTCTAAAGATAGAGGACAAGATGAAATGCAAAATTTCTTACAAAGCGTTGCACAATAAAATCGGAAAAAGCTTCGAAATTTGATACTAACTTTTGATAATCTCATCGTATGGGCATGTTTGGAGTGTTTTTGCAGTGCTTTCCTCCGAAATTAGATTTTATGTTATATTGAGCGAGAACCACATCGTTCCCACATCCTTGCAATTTTGCATTGAATAATCACTCAAATAAGCCTACCATTTAAGTCAATCATTTATTCTGCCTATGTTAGCAATGCTGAGGTAAATAGCAAAGTTATTACTGACGCTTAGGTCAAGGCAGCTTATACTAAAGTGTAAAACAGCATAGAGCTGCTTTGCTAAAAGAACCTGAAAAAATGAAAATTAATAATCCAAAGTTGCATATGCATCACTTTAGTAAGCAAGTACCGACTTATCTGTTGATGAGCAAAGCTTTTGATCTTAAAAAATAGCGTATCAAAAGGGAAATTGTGCAGTATAAGTCCTTCTACTTGGATTCAGCTTAGCGAAAAAGTAATTATGATGCGATGAAATGTTTTGGCTTGCGCTTACAAAGATGTATTAAACGCCTTTATATACTATATTTATTCATAAGGAGGCAAAGCAAAAGTTTTATATCGAGGTTTTATGTTGGGTGGTAAAAAGCTATGCAAATATTCAGGAATACAAAGCAAAGCTACTTTTTACAAAAAAAGCCGCATGAAAAATATAAAAAAATCGCTTATTAGTTACAGGCGACAGCATAATGAGTATTAGATATGATGTGCCATAGTCTACTTTAAGTACTGAGCCAATTATAAATTTCGACATGAAAGCGAAATCTAAATGGTTGTATTAACTTACGAGCACAAACAAACTATTCATTGCAGATTTATCTGCTAATTTATGTCTAAAAGTAGCACACATAAAATTGAATGGGTTCATATGGAAAAAATCACGGGTTAATTCGGAGTTTCCAAGGTGTAGTTTCACGGAAACTCCAGCTATGATTCATTCAAATTTGCCCACTTCTGGCTTTTTTTATTATTGAATAGGGAAAATACGTGATGTTATAAGCGTAAAGCCAAGATAGGACTATTACTGGCATTTATTTAAACTGTATATTGCATTACCCTCATTATGCAAAAGTATACTGACGCACTTTCTTTTTTGTGCCGTACCGCCTTCGACAATTCGATATAATTGAATCACACTCCTGCTGTTAAAATCAGCTAAGAGATGAAAATCGCATCGCCACCACAGAAGATGACTAAATCTGCTCAACAATTTGCAAGAAAGCTTGATTCATTTACAATAAAAAAAATTCGTTTCTTCTGTTAAGAGGTCTAGTACTTTAAAAAAAAAAATAAAATTATTATACTACACAAAGTCACGGAGAAAAAATGATAGAGCAAACTTTACAGTGTTATTGTCATACAAATTATATAGTACTAGAAGCCCTTAGGGTGTCTGCCTCCGGGAAGTTGCCCTATAAATTCGTTTAATTCATTTTGCTATCGCCAGCTTTTCCCGGAAATTTTACTACGCAATGGTTGCAGTACAACAAGAAACCATTGGGATATGCTTTAACTGAAACTGCTGATAGCTCAGAACTGCTGCAGCCAATTTGAATTCCTTTATCTCAGGAAAACAGCGTAGATAAGCTAAAAACTCAGCACTAATAAAGAACTAGAACAAATCGAGGTTTGCTTATACGTAATTTCATCGTCGAAGGACAATTATTGTCATTGTACTGCTACTGCTAGCGAGTGTTAGTAGTGGCAGCATTAGCACTATTGGTATTAGTAGTATTAGTAGTATTATCATTATTATCTGCATCATTATTATTGGTATTACTACTACTGGTAGCAGTAGCGCTCATTTTCAGTACCGGTAAATCTTAGGTCTCATGATCAAAGCTTGGGGTAGATTCCCAAGGTGGTTCCAAATTTAGTAGTATTATCATTATTATCTGTATCATTATTATTGCTATTACTACTAGTGGTAGCAGTAGCGCTCATGTTCAGTACCGGTAAATCTTAGGTCTCATGATCAAAGCTTGGGGTAGATTGCCAAGTTGGTTCCAAATTAGTGTGCCATCTACGCAGCCATGTGGCCCTGTAGCAGAAAATGTCGCAGATTAAATTTCTGCAAATCGTTTCGAAGTCAACGCCGGCACTCATTTATAGACAATGCAGAATGTTGGAAGTCTTACCCCAAAGGCTGAAACAAGACAACATTTGACCTCGCTACAAGGCAGTCCTTCCGAATAGCCCTGAAAGTAGAGGGATATATTTTAACTCCGTTTCTATCTTTAATCCTCAAGTCTGGCACTCCACTTCGCTTTAATTCTACGTACCCTTGTCGTGGTACCAAACGTGAGGCTTGTGCAACTTGGTTTCCTCGCGTGTTTGCATTATTTTTTCCTAAAGGTGAACTGGTAAAGTGCAGGGTGAGGTAGCCTTGGTAAACTTAAATTACCGTGGATGAAAAAAAATTTGAAACTTGTATGAAAACTCAAGTCCTTGAGTAGGAATGCTAGCGAGAAAATCCGGATATATGTTGAAATTCGTTGCACTTTAAAACTATAGGTATCCAAAGTACCTCCATAGCAGAATGAAGGCGTTTTAAATCGAAATATTCCCGTAATACTTTGGCACGTAAGGATTTTTCGCTTTGAGTTAGTGTTTTGGGTTCGCAGAATAGTTGCAAGCACCAGGTATGAATGTATTAGAGACGACTCAAAGACCTTGTAGCCTATAAAATGATGAAAGGCGTTAGACCTGCGCCGGCAGGAGGTTGGCGTTTATAATGCTCCCAAAGCATTCGCATAGAACTCCTTTGAGTAACCTCTAGTTTTCTAGCTTTAGCTGGCACACGTACACAGCTAGCATCGAAACTAAATACAAACACTGCTTTGCGTTTTGCTTGTTTCATGTATTTGTTTAGGTTTAAGAATAATGTCTTGAAGTCCTGCTGATTTCACTGGAGATTGTGTGATATTTTCAAAGGCTTCACTCGCTAGTGTACTGGAAGTTTCGGCAAAAATATCTGGAAATATGGGGCTTTTTTAGTCGCCTTTTATAATAGCTGAAAAAGTATGTGGCGAATTTGTTGCTAAGCTCGGGGTAGCAAAGTAGAGGCTTCATTTTTTCGGTAGCTTGTGAAATGAGTAGCGATTGCTGGTGGATTCATACTCGGCCCTCTGTGGTAGTTTTACTGGTTCACATAGCAGTAAAAAACAAATGCAAATCGTCGCTGGCTGCTAGTGATTTCGTCCCTTCTCCTTCCACCGCTTAGCCCGGCCTTGATGGGGATACAAATGAGCACGATGTATGGAGTGTAGCGGGTAACATTTTTCTTGTAAAAATATTTTTAAGATTTTAAGAATAATATGATTAGAATAATTAAGATGAAAATTATAATTTAATAAAATCATTTTACTATAGCAATTCAATTAAAATCTGCTACTCTGCTGCATTTTCTTAGCAGTTTCAGAGCGCCTTTGGTACAACCAAGGGGCAGTGACTTGGTACTTTCTGCATTATGATTATATGATACTACTACCTACCATTTTAGAAAAATATCTACTATTAATATATATTTAGGGAAATTAAAAAGACGGATGTGTGAGATTATTAATAACTTTTTTGTAATTACTTGGAGTATAACTTCATAGAAAGCTTTGGTGTTACTATGCAGCACTGCCACGAAAAGATTGAAGTAGCTGTAGAAGTAGTTAGTAGGTAGTTCCAAGTTGCTTTATATCTATCATTTCATGTTTTTCAGTTTATGCGATTCCATAGGGCATAGTGTTTGTTATTAAATAAGCCTTACCGCAGCTTGCAGCGGTGAATTTAACTTCGCAGGTTTGAAACATCGCAATGATATGCTCAGCTCTATAATGCTGAAGAATCAGTTTCAGGGTTGACATACTTACTCTGGGATTATCTTTCTTGATTGAGACACTGAAGTATCCTTTTTTTCAATTTCATGATTATTGATTATTTTTTTGATGTTGTTACTCCGTCATCATTTGAAAGTCACTCGTCCTTTTTTGGTAGAATTTTTATTCTTTTCCCTCTTTAATTAGCTGGATTGTGATGTTTTCTCTCCCTCGACATGCCTATTCGCAGCCGTTCAAAAGGCTATCTGCCTCTTGTCTAGGTTCGGTCTCCCTCACCTTGAATTCGAATTTTAAGCGTTCTCGTTGTCTTGTGCCGTACGCTTCACTTTCTGGTGTATCTTTCACAAGAATTATGGATACTTTACCGTTTACACCTTCAAAACTGAAGGGTTTTATGTTCGATATGGATGGAACTTTGACCATGCCAGATCAGATTGATTTTACAAAGATGAGGCAAAGGTAGGTCTTGGTGCAGATTTTTTGCAAAGACTATATTGAAAATATACTTTAAGACTTTTAATGATTCAGCTGAAAAATCCCCTCTAAAATCATTTCCTGCTTCATAAATTTATAATTTTACCGGATTTTTCATGTTTTACTTTTTTTGCTATAAACCTGGTAGAGCTAAAGCAGTTTGGCTTTTTTTAAGGCGTTTTACAATCTCCCTGATATGTTTTGCGAAGTAGGCTTGTTCCTTTTCGACTCATCTATGGCGTTTTATAAAACCTCAAGGCATAAATATTAGGATATATAGGCAAGGATTGCAGTTTTTTGAGGGCATTTTCTACGGAATATGCTTAGCTTTAAACGAAAGTTTGATGTGATCTGTTTAGAAGAGGGTGACCTTCAGTGTTCCACTGTATCCAGTTATATATTGGAGAGAAAGTATATAGGAGGTTGATGAAGAGAGGAGGTTTTCTCTTGCAAGTTGAATAATAAAGTGTTTCTCCAGAGAGTATTTGATATGGTGAAGAGGAGATTTTCTTGTGATTTTTCCATTTCCTCTCCTGGATATTCATTTTGAAGATGAATTGAAATGTGAGAATTTTTTTCAAAGTTTCACTTGAAACTTAAAGCTTAAATGAGGTGCATTCATGCGAGAATACTGAGAATCAGCTATGATCTTTTGATTTGTGTGTCTTTTTCAAAAGACAAATTAGCTATACTCATTTTATTAAATCTTCAAAGCGTAGTGTAATGATTATAGAGAGTGGGTTAGTTTCACCTTTTTTCTACCTTTAACACTCCAGATACTCTATTAGGATGGCTACTCCCCTGTTAGATTGCAGCTGTTTGCGTGCTTTTAATGTTGATGATGAAAGTGCTTTATCCCCAAATTTGATATACCACACACACTATAGCATATATTTGCTTTTACATGGGTTCAAAGGATTTACTACTACGTGCTTCTCCTTCATTATGCGATTTTTCACTGAATACACGCACTTTAGTTTGAAGATGACTTTAATATACGAATATGACCTTGTGTCTACCGTGTTTTAGCAGAAGATTTGCACTATATTAGCATTTTTAGAGTTTAATCTTCACTGGTAATCTCCTGTTGAAGTAGTGTGTGTTATGCATCTGCTCATTCTTTACATTGAAAGGGAGAATTTCGTGTTTATAGACGTCTTTGCTTCCCCATTGATTTGCGAATTTTCACGCTATTTTTTATTGAACAGGTTAGGAATCTCAGAAGACGAAGATATTTTGGTGAGTATCTAAGCTAGTATTGATCTTCCTTTTATGAAATTGCTGACTTTATCATGTTGAAGTTTATATCGGATTATACAGGCTTGTCTTGGAGGGTGAGCAGCTTGCCATATACTTGATGTGTGTGCTTTTTTTTTGTTTTTCTTGAAGCCATATCTTCAGTATGGGAGCAGATGTTTCTGCTCTTATTGGTGTAACTTTTTTTTTATGTTTGCTCAATTTTTTATATGCCTTCAAGAGTTTTTTTTTTAATTTTGCGAAAAAATTCCTTTTTTTTCTGACAATTTGTGTGTTTATCCGTTTTTTTTCATTATGCACTGCTTAAAACTATTATTCTTTGTTTCAAGCTCTTTTTGGAATATAAATGAGTGAATTTTTCCGGTTTTGTGTGTGTGTGAAATCTGTAACGATGCCAGATGTTTTTAATTTAAAAAAAGCATCAAGTAGCTGCAGGTACATCATTCTTCCTATAAGCCTACTCCTCCTTTATGTTTTTAGGAAGTCTTAGCTGCTATGAATGATAGCAAGCAAAAGGAGGCTAAGAAAATTATCGTAAGTTTTTGTGAATATATACAGCTGATTAGTAATTTGAATTCAAAGTTTTATTACTCTTTGCTGCGTGTAGCCTTGAGCTTCATTAGTTGATGAGCTTCTCTGTGTGGCTCAATGCATCATTTTTGTGTGCTAAGACTGCAAGTATGCTTGATATAAAACTAAAATGTAAGCTTTATGAGTTTCTGGAGGAATACTAAAATGAAGTGTACTTAAAAAGCTACTCTCCTTGAATTTTATGGGCTTTCATCATGATTTGTGTGTGTATCTGCGTGTGTCGGTATATGTGTGTGCGTCGGTATATGTATGTACGTCGGTGTGTGTGGTGAAGCCCAATTAATACCCTCTCCGTGGTGAGCTCTCCCGTTTCTTTTTTATTTGATTCCTTTTTTTCTTTAGTAGTTTTGATGCTTCCGTTTGCTTCTTCATCTTAAGTTTGGATTTTAGCTCTTTTTCCAGTATAAAAATATCAAAGTAAATCGGATGAATCACTTCTACCTCTACTTATTGATAAGGGTCATAAAACTCATCTTTCGCAAAAGAATTTTGAAGGGATTTTATCTGAAGATTTTTTTTTTTGACAGGAGGAAGTCGAAGCAGAAGCTCGAGAAAAGATGCAGTTACAGCCTTACGTTGAAAAGGTGATTGAACTATACTCTGTGAAGGCCCTTTGAAACATTGGATAATGTACACTCCATTTTTTATGGAGTTTTTTAATGTTTTTGTTGCTAATTCTAGCCTTTTTGGAGGTCTGTGCGAAATCTACGCCTTAAGAAGAAAAAAATTCCTTCTTCTTGTGCTTCTCGTTCCTCTTTCCTTCTTTCGCTTCTAATTCTTCTTGGTAGTAGCACCACCACCAATAGCAGCAACATCATCGTTAACAGTAGAATAATTGGCATTCCTCCCTCCCTTTTCACCTTATTTTCACCAGAAGTATGCAAATGAAGAAAATCTCAAACTTTTTCTGAAATTCTTCAGGCAACCTAACTTTGACTGCTTAAACTCTCTCTTTTTCCTTTTCACCTCATTTTCTTGCAGTGTTTGATGAATTCGTTGGTATTCTATCGGCACTTTGCTTCTCGCTAGTAGAAAATCTCTATTATGTATAAAAAAATTACATGAAGCAGCGAATAAACTAGGAAAAACAGTAATTTTTTACTTTCTCTTGAAGCTATACTGAGCCTCCTGATAGTGTTCAATATGAGTGCTTTTCGCTTGGTGTTTTTGGTTTTCTGCTGCAGGCTTTCTTCGCTTATATAAGGACACACACTCGCTGCTTTTGTTTTAACTCTTTTTGAAATGCAGATGCTCCAGCTTATTCGAGAAAAACTAGAGAATACCAAAATTGCCTTGGTTACGAGGAATAACTACAATGCGGTTGGTAATATGTGTGTGTAATACTTGGATTTTTAGGAGTTGTAAATTTAGATTTTTTTTGGGTTAATTCTATGGATATTTGCTTGTGTGTGTATGTGTTTGTTTGGAACATTTGCTTATGTATGTATGTTTTTTTAGTATATGTGTTTGTGTGTTTTTTGATTATAATGCGATGATAAAAGATTCGCTAGTAATTATCTATTGAATAAGCAAAAAGAGGGTGAAAATTGATAAATATCATATACATAATGAACCAAGAAATGTAGATGATATATGTGTTCCACCCTTTTTCAAGGCTCAGAGCTTTTTTTGATGCTGTTAAGTTGAAGTGGGTTTGAGATTTTCTCATCAAAGTTCATCAATATCTGAAGTTCATTGATGATTTGCGTGTTTTTTGGATGACTTGCATTCTATCATAAACTTCTTTGAGGCTGCTTCGCTTCACTGGTGTGCCTATCCTTTTTATTTAATTTTTCCGTGCTGCACACTGGGAGAAAATACCCGGTTTTAGCTGTGTATTTTCTGCTTCTCTGCACACGTGCTCTTTTCTTGATTCTTTACAAGCAATTCAATATATTTGCATCTTTTATATTCCCAATTTTGCGCTGCTTTACTTGGAGATCAGCTAATTTGATTACACACACTCCCGCACGCACTTCTTTTTCCCGCACACACCTACAACGCACTTCTTTCTTTGCAGACACTTCCAAATTTGGTTTTTTTGCTTGAATTTCTTCAATGAATCTGAAGTATACCTCCGATGGCATTGAACTACATAGAAAAGTTACAGTCTCAGCTTTTGAATGTTGGTAAAACGGGAGATTCACACGCTTTTGTTTGATTTGTCCATTTGTATATGTTTTTGATTTTTTTTCGCACTTTTTAGTGCAGTCAGTTGAGGAAAACGGTGAAATTTGTATCTTGTCTTGTTCATTTTTTTGGAATTTTGCAGGTTGATCATCTTTTGGGCTACTTAAACTTTGAGTTTGACGATATCGTCACTCGTGACGATGTAAAGCGGGTGAAGCCTCACCCAGAGTGTGCTATAAGACTCTGTGAGAAGGTGAGAAATTTTTTTCTTATACGATAGTATATGCTTTTTCATTTGTGTGTTCCTTCTTTTATCGAATTGCCAGCATAGGCTCATTCTTGAGCTCTTTAGAATCTTTGAGTTGAACCGGACTGCTCCCGCTTTTTTCATGCACCTGGAGAACTAAGTTTTCATCACATTATACACCCCGAAAGCAGCTAATCACATACTCAGAAGCGTCTTCAAATCATCAAATTCACACAAAACATCAGAAAAAGCAGAGATTCCTACGAAAAGTAGAAAACTTTTTTTCCCCGCTTCCTAGTTGCTATAAAATTTCATTTGTGAATCCCACAGGGGGGTGAAATTTACCTTTTTTTATGATGCGATTTTGATTGTTTTTAGTGGGGAATTCGTCCGGATGAGGCTCTCTTTGTGGGAGACCACTCTCAAGATATGGAGTGTGGAAAGAGTGCAGGTAAATAACCAAATAAATTCTGCTTGTTAAATACAGTATATATTCTAATTCGTTTTTATTGTAAAGAGACGCTGTTTTGTTGAATTCCGTGGTTTTTGCACTCGTTTTGAGGTTTTTTCCAACTTTTTCTCAACAAGAAAGCTTACCTGGGTATTTTTCCTTTCATTTTCTTCTATAAATTGGCTGCCGCACCAGTCTCGTTTAAAGTCATCCAAGAATATGACTTTGCTACGGTGCATTTCACAAGCATTTTGATTGCCTGCGTCTTCCCCTCTTGAAAGAAGTTTTTTAGGCGAGAAAAACGCGTTTTTCACCCCCTAAAGAGGTGTTTTTTTATCGTGGAAATCATCAAATCCGCAGAAATCATCAAATCTAGGCCATCAACTCCATAGAAACCATCACCTCCATACTAATTTTTCACTGCTCTAAATAGCAACTGCAGAATGCTTTTATCTCACAATTTACTTCCATATATCTACAGATTCTACTACTAAACTTGATAATTTTTGATTTACCCTTGTTTACGATAACTATCAGGTACCTGGACTTGCCTAGTGGAGAATAGTTCGAACTTGCACATGAAGAATTTGGCGCATTTTTCTGTTAGAAGCTTACACGAGCTCTCTACCCGATTACAACTTCATCATCTTATCAGGCCTTCTAAGGAAGACTAGCAAGCTTTACTATAAAAATATCTTTTTCCTGGGTGATACAATAGAATATGAAAATGTTTTCACACACCTAATTTGCCAGGAAAAGACTTGGAAACATAAAGATTTCGAACTCTTTTATGTTTTCTGCGATTCTTTGAAGGGTATTTTTGTAATTTAAAATTCAAGAATTGGGTAGTTATCTCGGAAAGTACGATTATTAGCACCCCGCTTATGAATCCTTAAGTATACAGAACTCAGAACCCTGGGATGTTTCATGTCTCTTCAAAGTTGGCATTATGATGAGTGTGCTGCTATAGCAGCTCTTCAAAGCGAATGTTTTGGGGCTTCATTTGCTTTGTTGATTTTTTTGTGGTTTTTAAATCGTCCTACAACCTGAGTTTTAAGATTCAGACTTTATTCTCCTTGTCCTTGACTGTGAATCCTTTCAAACCGGCAGTATAGTCGGCTGCTTGGTTTGCTGAAGCATAATTTGCGTTTTGTATATTAATCATGTTGGCTTGGACTTTTGGCTCTTTGAAGGCAGTAAATTTCAATCTGCTGGTTTACCCCATTTCTTGACACAATGAAAAGATGCTTATGAGGTATCTGAAAAAGCATTTTTGTGTGAAATCAATTTATTATCCTTTTGTTAGCTGATGGGAGTGTAGGCTATGATGCAGTCTGCATATGTTAAAGTGCTGTGCACGAACCCTGGGCCCAAACATCTGGAACTATTTTTAGTTTAAACGCAGCTTCTCTCTACTTGTTGTGATCTATGCAGTATGAAGGGGTTTTCCTGAGTGTTACTACGTTATTCATTGAAAGTTTTGCTATTCCATTGGAACTCCTTGCTAAGCTACGCTGTGTGTGCAACTGAGACGAGAAAAGGTGTGCAGGAGAGAGCAGAGTTCTATGTTTTTAAGCTTTGCTTTTTCTTAAGCTACGCTGTCTGCAACTGAGCCGGGAAGAGGTGTGCAGAAGCGTGCATAGTTCTCTCTGCTTTCAGTTCTAATCTGCAATTTTTCAAGGCCATTTTCAAATTTATAAAGGTTGAAAATACAAAAGCTTTTCACTTTTGACTAGTGAATTACTCGGGAAAGTTGTAGAATCGTATAAATTTAGCGCCGCTTTATAGATTATAACGAAATTTCTGTCTGACATCTTCTTCCTATCGTATAGCTCACAAAATTTGATTAGACATTGTTGTTGTTTTTTCGCACACACCATATCCGTGTAAAATTAGTACTTTTCATTTGCGAGGCTCAACCTCATCCTTTTTTTCGTTTTCAAGACGCCAAAGGAAAAGCAGCTATGCAGTCCTTGAATCGTAAGAAGCATAAATCCTGAAACTAGAGGATTAGCTTAAAATCATTATACCATAGGAGTAACAGTTTCTAGTTGCAGCTGCTACCGAAAAAAAATGCAATAGAATCGTGTATGGGGCGTGGATGTGCTTCGTGGAGATATCGAATTCTCGCGGAATAGTTGCTAAATATATATATTTCCAAGAAAATTATTATGTAGCTAATTCATATATAAAACAGTGTAGGCAGTTGGAAGTGTTTTTATACTACTCTCAAGGCAAATCAATGCAGTGATCTAGCTACAGTTTTATGTAGCTCATTTACCGTCTTATACTTTTAATACTATTTGCTATGCTTGAGTAAAAGACCTCTAAATTATGAAGGGGATTTATGTAACCTTTTGTCTTTTTTTTTGAAGCCTTAATGCTATTCTTTGATGGCTTCAGGCTTATTAGTTGTTACGCTTCATTTTCGATGATTCTAGTGGTTTTCAGGGATCTGCTAAACGCCATTTCCATCTAACTCTGCATTTTGATCACATGACGCTGAAGCTTTATAAATTGGGTTGAGCAGACGCTGCTTGAATGGCCGCTGGAATATAACCTTCGGAACTTGCTCTTTTAAAGAATCAAGTGATTCTGCATGCTTTCAGAATCGATTCTTTTGCTACGAGTATGGTGTTCCATCAAGTTTGAGGGAAATTGGTTGTGTGCAATACTACAAGAGGGAATAATTAGGTGTTTACGGATAAGGAGTATGTGTGCACTAACTAGCCCTTATTAGATATGCTCATTCACTAATATTCTACATGCTCACTCGCTAGCATTCTAGATACTCACTTGCTAGCGCTCCAATGACTGCTAGAATCAAGCCTTCAATCGATTTATCCTTTGAGCGTCTGCTTTAAAACCCTCTAGAACCTCTATTTTTTGCTGGGCTTGCGGCTATGCTACTGCCCTGGACTTCCTGATGTGTCTATTTACATAGATTCTTGTACAGGGGTCATTGCAGGCACTTTAATGTTCGTCCGTTGGTTCCCAAAGCTGGATTTTGTGCAGTGTATGTGTATTGCGGATGAAATTTAAAAAGATATTACCGTTTATGGTGTATCTTACTATCCATTCCCTATATCTGCTGTTAAAGTCATACAATCAATTTAGCAAATAAGAAATACTGCATTTTCTAGATTACATCTATCACGGCAAAATTTTCACAAAAATACGCTGCGTTGCAAACAATTTTTATGCTCTACAAGTAGTATTCGCCGTTGCTATCAATATTTATGGCCTAAATTTCTTTGTTGAACTTACTCTAGGGTCTTATACCAAAAAAATTCTAATGAATTAAATTTTTTTTTTATGTTAGACAAAACAATTCAACTCTTTTGCATTGGAGGACAATAGGATTTTCGCATAGGAGATCCTGTGAAAAAGCTGAACAATCACTTTCTAATAGAACATCGTGATTGCACGCTATATGCTGCCCCAGAAAAAAGTTTCAAGTGAAAGCCAAGGATCGTCTAAAGTTGCATTTTTTCACAATGGCAGAGCAATTTCCAGATATCACTCCAGTTTTCATAAAGTGATAAAAATGGTTGCCGCATGACTTCATACGTAATTTACCATAATTTCATTTGACATTCGGAATAAGGTCTTTACTAACAAAAAAAACGTTTTATTTTTTCACTTGTTTCTCAAATTGAGACGATGCCTTTACGATTCTCACAACTTGGGGCGGCTTCTACGGCTAATACCTCCTAGTGACTCGGATGGATTCACCAAAACACAGCTTGCCGCTTTACTTTTAAGAGATTTTCAAATGCAGATGTTTTGTTCGTGAATAGTGGTAAGAAAGCCTCAATGGATATGAGTGTCTTCCAAATTAGTCGTGGAGGTTGCAAATAGGTTATAGAATTAGTTATCTATGATGCAGCAGCATCCTTTAAGTAGGAAATCAGTGTATTTTTTATTCACGCAAAATAATGAAGGAAGTTTTCTTAATGGAGCAGACCGATTGAGGAAGGACTCTATCAATTACATCTCAGATACCTAAAGCAATTTCATCTTAATTGTATGCACAATGTGAGGCATTTAGTTGCGACATCTAAGACCAGCTGAAAATGCAAATAAATAAGTCATCAAGAATACCCCAAAATCATCAGAAAAAATTAAAAAGGTCCGCTTGTCGGCAATCAGTCGATTCATCACTTGTCACCGCAAGTACTGCGTGTGATGGTTCTCGTTCAGGTGGTACTTCCGGTAATACGGAGTAGTTATGTAGTATTGCCATGCATTGGATATATATGTTCACTTATTCTTATTGTATACAGTCCCCTCTAATCCGGATGGATAGAAGATGCAATTACTCTTGGATTCTTTGCATGTCATTCGTTGCTTTTTTGTTGGTTGATCATATACTGGTAACCCCCCTATGTAATGCTTTTCTGCCGCAACCTCTGGTTGCTCACCACCTTCCAAAATGTACTAAACGCGTTTATACCGGCGACAATGACGCATGGAAACATGCCGATTGCTTGAATCCTGGTAAAGATGTATTGTATTTCCTCCAAGGCAGTCCCATAGACAGTATGGTACCGAGGGTCAGAACAAGAGTAAAATTCACTCTGTCTTGTAAATTTAAAGAGGAAAAGTGCCAAAATATTACCGCAAACGTGCCTTCTTCTGCCGTATCTTATGTACCACCATACCGTACGAACTGTTTAACTTGTTCTTCGTCTGTGTCACCCTCCTCACCCTCTTCCAGTGATGTAGTATCAACCAGCCCTAGTTACCATATACCCGTCTTGAACGAAGTTGCTATATCTAGTTTGATTACAAACGCCAAGGGAAGATATTTAGATGCTACCCTTGGAGGTGGAGGACACACACTGTTACTTCTTTCAAAGTTAGCAAAGCAAGGGCGGGTGGTAGGAGTAGATATTGACTACCAGGCTATTAATTACTGCAGGAAACAGCTGCAGAACTTTATTTCAGAAGGAAGGCTGTCTTGCGTCTGGGCTAACTTTGCGTATTTGCAAGCTGCCTTGGAGAATGAAGGGCTACCCACAGACGGATATGATGGGTAAGCCACGGTTTCTATGAAAAACCTCGTTATTGCGTACTCTAAGCACATATATGCACCTCGAGGTTTTGGTGGGAATAAGCACAAATTGGCATTTTCTGAGAAACATGCCAGAATAATTTAGTCTTTAGCGTCATTTCAAGTGTGCGTGATCTTTTTTTATATTTTGCTTTATTTCGGTTTTGATCTGAGTGTGTGCGATTTTTTGTTTTTGATAGTTTGCGTTATTTCGGTTGTTTTGATGTTTTTTTTCGATATTTTGCTTAGTTGTATCCAAAGAACATTTTGATCAAGGCTACTGGTACTGTCGTCCTGTGTTAAACTGCATACCCCCGCTATTGTAGTGATATAATATGTTTATATCGCTGAGCTTAAACGCTTCTTTTGAGGTTGGTAAGCTGTGCAGTTGAACATGCTGCTTCTCTGAGCTTTTTATGCACCAGTTTAAGTTCTATGCTATTCCCCTACCAAATGCCTAATGCTTGAGTGAGCTTGTAATACTTCTAGTACGGAACGACTGAAAAAATTGGACTGCGTTAAAAGAATAACTAAAGAAAATGATGAAGATTTTGATCTTCACAAGGGCATTCTCTTTCTCTCATAAGAAATGATGAATAATTTTACAATGATTTTCACATTTTGAATATGCCAACGATGGCTCGTAATAGTGGTAGAAACCAGAATATAGTGCAAGATCGAATTATGTTGCGGCATTTTCGATGCACTCTTTTCATTTGCTGCATATACCGTTTCTTTTTGAAAGTATTAGCCTGTGCGAAAAACATTTACTTGTTGGCTTTTATTTTATACCTTCAGATCCTCTAAAAATTACCTTTTCTTGCCTTCTCATGTGTGTGTGAGACATAGTAGCATATCTGCAGGATATGCATAGTGTAGGCAGTGTTGCTCTTGTATGACCGTATTTTATCAAGGCTGTATGCACTTTTTGGAATAATTTTCACCTCTTATTCTGAGGGTTTCCTTGCCAGAGAATTGCTGATGGAAAAAATCATGAGTATCTCCTGCAGAAAGCATTAAGTGTTTAATTTTACTTACTTATGAAGATGTGCTGATCTGCTTTTCAAAAAGTAGAAAATGCAATATTTCGTGACTTTTTTCTGTCTCTAGCGCACAGCTGTTAATAAATCGCTCACGAAGTTACTTTTTTGCCCTTTTGCTAGTTTTTTTCTTGCTGTGCTGTTTTTGAATACGAATAATTTGGCATCGTGCTTAATAAACTCTTAAATCAGCTATTGAAAATGAGGCTATGCATGCAAATCAATCGACAATTTTTTTCTCTCGTTTTAAAAGCATCTTCACATTATCTAGAGAGCAGTAGTAAAACAAATAACTATCGCAGTGTAATATAAATTGATTCCTTTTTTCGCTTCTTTACCCATTTAACGCATAGCTTAATTGCCGATTTGGGAGTTTCGTCCCATCAACTTGATACCGCCAGTAGAGGATTTAGTTGGAATCTTTTAGGGCCTTTGGATATGCGCATGTATACAGCACCTGCAGAAGTTTGTCATGAAAATCTTACTGCCTTGGAAAGCAAAGAGCAGGCAATACCCGAGGATAAAGCTAAGCAAATTCAGAATAGAGCTGACTTCAAATCCGGAATTTCGGCACATGATGTATGATTTTTGCTGGCTTTGATTTTCGAAAAGAATTTTGAGTTTTTTACTATAATTTTAAAATGAAATGCTTTGATTACTTGGTAGTTTTGTTACTTTCAGCTAAGCGCTTCTGACTCATTTTCTTCCGACTATGGCTGAATCACGATGACGTTATTTCAAGCTTTCACGTAGAAATAGGGATATGGTTGATGTCGAAAAAAAGTTACATTGTGATATTTTTTCTGAGAAGCAGGGAAAATTCTAGGAAGAGTTTGATTATAGGCTTAAGAAGTGTAGTACGCGGCAAAAACACTAGCAAGCCTTTGATTCTAGGCTTCAGAATTCTCAATCTTCTTCATGAAAAAAGCTTGATCGAAGATGCTCCGTTTAAGATTATATCCTTAATTTTATTCAACAGCTTGTAAATGGCTTATCTGCCGAAGAATTATATAGTCTTATAAAATCTTATGGAGAAGATAAGCGAAGTAAAAAAATATCACAAGCTATTTTTGAGGTAATTTTGCTTTGTTATATACTTTTTCTCTCCAACATTTTCTGGTGTGTGTAAACTAGACTAAAAACTGCTAATTATAAATTTATAAAACTTCATTAAATTAGAATTTTTTATACTTGAAATTGGCCTTTTTTTATAGCAGAAATTATAAAAAATCTTTAATTTTTGTTGCTTTCTGCTTCTTGGATTTTTTTGCCAGATTCTTTGATTTTCTTCAAGCTATTTACTCGAATTTGTAAATCTTCTTGATGTCTTAATATCCAAGTCACTGTTAGAGAATGCAGCTAAACCCTCTTTTCTTCCTGTATTCAATGTCTTGAGCTGCCATTGTTTAAAAAGCTACAATTTGAAGGGAGAATTACTCATGCAGTGAATTCATTGGTTTTTCTAGCATCGACAAATAAACGGGATTATAAAAAGCACTCAACAGCTTCGTCAGATCGTGGAAAGTTGCTGCTCAAGTGCTCTGGTGGACTGCAGGAAAACATGCTCCCGAGTATTTCAGGTACCGCTTTAATCTCTATAAAACAAGGAAATTCTCTGAGAAATTCTGGTGCTTTTTGGTTGTATTAGAAAATCTCATTTATCGCTGAAGTCGGCTTGATTTTGCTGCTTTCATCCAGCGATGAGTTTTTACACATCACTCCATTTCAAGCTTCTAGTTGCTTCAAAGTTTTTGTTTGGATGATACCTTTCACAGCATTATCGCCTCACTAAACTTTTGTGTGTGTGAGATTTTAAGAGAGAATTGTCTAAAGAGGAATTTTAGCTTTTCACTGCAGTTTTCATTTGAGTTATTTTTTATTTTCTAAGGCATCTTTTTTGTATGGCAATTTGCTTGAATTTTTTATGTTTTGACGAAATACTAAAGAGTTTGGAAGAAGGAGCTTTTTGTTTTATTCAAAACATTCATGCTGGATATTGCAGCCGATAAGCCAACTTGTGTGTGCTCTCATGCTTTTTGAATTGGGAAGCTTTTTCCTGGGATTTCATGCACACGCGTTAAGTATAATTCAAGGCAAAATTCGTCTTTTGTTACTTATATAATGATGAAGGTGCTTTTAACGTCTGAAAATATCCAATAATCTAGTGCTGGAACTAGCATTCATACAAACACATTCAAGCCTTCACTCTATATTAGTATTCATAGGATTTAATATATAGCAACTTGAAGCTTGGGAAAAATTTGGGTGATTCTTCGGTATACACGCACACATTCTATGCAGCACACAACGTAAAAAGGTGGGTTTTATAAAACTTTGTGGGGAAGCAGTGGCTTATATTAAGTTAAAGTGCCAAATTCGATCATATTCCGGGTGTAGTGTGTGAGAAACTTTAGTACGGGAAACCCTAAATGTTAAGCGTAAAGCCCTGAAGCTAAACGTTAATCCCTAAAAGCCCTTAAAACTCCAAGCCCTAAACGCCCTAAACGCCAAGAACTCTCTAAAAGCCCTAAAAAGACGCATATTTAAACGCCATCAAGCCTCTTTGAAGCAGGCAAATAACTTGAAAACCGCGACTATACTAAGATTCCCTTCTAAAGCTCTCCACCTGCACCTCTTTATAGGCTTTCAAAGTACTTTTTTTTGTCTTGTTTTTGGTGGATTTTTTAAAACTTTTATTTGATGTATTTTCTGTGGGAAAATTACATCTTCACTTTTGGGTTTGCTGTATATCTCAAATAGTTTGGAGCTTTTTTCTTAGGCTTTTCGCATTGCTGTGAATGATGAAATGACAAATTTGGAAAACCTTTTATTCCAATGTGCTGATCTCCTTAAGCCTGGAGGCCGTTTGGTAATCCTTTCTTATCACTCTCTAGAAGATCGCAAGGTTAAAGATCTAATGACATTGGGGATTACGGGGAATATCCAATTTTCATCTGCGAGAAGTTACAAAATATTTCGCTCTCCTTGGAGGATGCTGAAAAAGGTGGGCAAAAGGCTATGCGAATTGCTTTTTTGATCTTTTAATCTCTCTATTTAGATTCTCTGTGTGTGTGTGTGTACGTGTGTATGTGTGTGTGTGTGTGTATGTATGTGTATGTGTGTGTGTGTGTGTGTGTGTGTGTATGTTTCTCT